>JAOTRH010348440.1:0-36579 GCA_034768845.1 Heliamphora exappendiculata | reverse complement strand
CAGGCCATAGCACGCTACGACCAACGGCCGCCACCAACCACTCACCGCCAACGCCACTCCGAACACCACCAGCCTTCACCTGCCGACGCCTCTCCACCCACCACCGAGACGACTGCCGATCTCTACCGTCTCTCCCTCTTTCTATCTCTGCTCTCTCTCTCTCTGTGATGTCTCTCTCTCTCTCTTTACTCTCTCTCATGTAATATCTCTCTCTGTCTCCATATAATTTATATATACCACGGCACACCACAGCAACGCCGTCACCTCCACACAACCACCACCACGACATCACCACCACCGCCTCATGTATAATGTTGTGTGTGTGTGTGTGTGTTAATTTTCGGCTGTGTGAGTGTGTGTGTAACGCTGTGTGTGGGGGGGATAGGTATAATGTATACATATATGCTGTGTGTGTGTGCGCGCACGCTAATTTTGGACTGTGTGGGTGTGTGTATATTGCTGTGTGTGTATGTGTTGCTCCATGTGTGTGTGGGAATTGGTTATTTGGTTACAGTTAGTAGAAAGTTAAAAACAATAAATAAATCGATAAGTTTTATGAAAAATAAATGATAAGATTTTTATAAGAATTTAGAGATATAAAATTAAGAATTTTTTTTTAGGCTAGTTCTTATACTTTGAAACTCCATTATGTAAAAATAGTATAAGAAAAAAATTAAGAAATAAAGAAGAAATTTTGTTAAGAATAAAAGATTTTTTAGTAAGAATTTTTATACAAAAAATGTAGTTAATAAATTTCTGACCAAGAAGTTTTCTCTACTAAATTTAATTGCCTGAAACCAAACTTTTTTCAAAGAGTCAAGTGTTTCATAACTTTATAAATAATTATTATTTTTCAAGAATCATACTAAATTTAGTTTCTTTTTTTCTGCCAGATTTTGAAATTTTCTAATCAAATCCTGCAATGATCAAGATGAGTCTTCTGATATCTGGGTTACTTGAGTGTTCGATTACTACTTTATAATAATTTTGAGGTGCACTATAATTATATTGTTGAAATAATTATGAAAATGTGATATTATAAAGATAAGAATGATAGTATAAACGGCGTACCGGTACTGAGGGACGATAAAGTATACCAACGAAGTGATGTAATAAAGGCGATGGGCCACGGCCAGTTGACTAGAAAATGATCATTTTTCATTGCAGTGTAGCTTTCCGAATTGTTGGTTAAATCATTTATTCGGATATCATTCTAAAAATGAAGAGCAGATAATAATTCAGATATCTATGCACTCACACTAGTTTTGCTAATGTTGTTGTTAAAATCATGTTTCAGATGACGCATAAAACAAATTAGCTTGAATGGATGTATTTTGTTGCTTCTTCTTTTATTACCTTATATTCTCTCTCTTATGTTGTACTCATGGATATGAATATTTTAGTTTATGCAGTAGTAAATTCTGGAAAAATTTTGTAAATGTTATTGGCTTAGTTTTTTGTAAAAATAATAAAATATAAATTTTTATATATGTGGAAAAAAATGTAATGAGGCTTCGGGTAAGTTTTTAACTCACTGGCCAGACACGGACGCCGTTCTTAGAAATAAGTCGTGACAGAGTTGGTATCAGAGCTAAAAAAAAAAATTTTAACAAAAAAAAAAATTCCAGAGCGTAGGACACCCACACCACTCTTGCATATGCATGTTTTAATGTATATTCTTTAGTTTGATTTTATCTTATCTTATTGAGTAAATCAAAAATAAAATAAAATAAATAAATAAATATTCTTTATATGATGTATATCATAAATTCTATCAGTAGCTTTGATACCTACGGAGTTTATCGATTGATCCCTTTCTCAACTGGCACCAGTTGGGAACCCCTCAAAGCTTACCCCTATATCTGGTAGCATATGCATACGCCATCAACGAGGGAGCCGATGAATACTTATATGAGGAGATAGTGAAAGTGGAGAATGCGAAGTTATTTTATTTAGATACCATGAAGCGAGTAGTGGTCAAACACCGTTTGGAAACTAAAATTTTGATGGATCAGAAGGCATTGGCAAATATGAGTGATAGGGATACTATCAGATGTTAGTAAATAGGGCTGCTACTACTGGGTATGGTACTACTTGGCCCCCCTGAACCTTGTCTATAGCCCTCTTAGAATGGTGCCAGTACTCGAAAGAGCTATTCCTCCAAAAGAGTTGAGGCAAGCCCATGCCCCCATCATAATTGAGTCAGACTCTGAACCCGAGAAAGACCCGTCTGAGCCGTCCCTCTGGGACGTGCAATCGGAACCTTTGGTCAATGGTCCAAGTAGGGGGTAGGAGGAGCCGGGACACTTTTTGATATATCCTTTTGATGTTTGGTGTTTGGGGATTTTTTGGGAATCTCTTTGTGTTTTCAGGCTAGATGACAGTTTTTGTAAGTCATCTTTGTTTAGTATAGTTTTGTACCCCAAAAAAAAAATATTATGTATATAAATAAAAAGCTACGTTTATCTACATTATTTTGAGCTCCTTTGATACTTCATTGACTAAGTTCTAAACGAAAATTACCTGTGAGAATCAAACAGAAAAATAATAATAACAATAATAGTGAGAGAAAAAAATGCCTAACTTTACGAATCTAATATTAAGATTAGTTTTCTTTGATATAGGTCTATTAAAATGAATACATGTAAAGCAACGTGGGACAAGAATATGAATAATTTTATGGCACAAGTCAACACACAAATGAATGAGATGCGTCACATGATCGGCGAGTTAGCTCAGGTACGCGAACAAGCTCAATAGCAACAAAATCCAACCCCTCCTAATTACGATATACCACCCCCAATTGCAACCTGAGGCCAAGCTCCAAATCCCGCTGTACCCCAAAATTCGAATGAAGGCCCAAATGTACAAAAATTTTAGGTAATAAAGCCGCCTACATACAAAGGAGGACTAAACCTAATCAAAGCAAACGAATGGTTAGCAGCCGTGGAAAAGATATTCAGGGTGGTGCCCTGCCCAGAGACGCAGAAGGTGAAACTGGCAACCTACCAGCTGCACAAAAATGGTAGAATCTAAAGAAGCAAGGCAACCCACGGATGGAATGGGATCAATTCCTAGTTTGCTTTTTGAAAAAATATTTTTTTCAATCCCTACGTGACGTGAAATGCACAGAATTTCAACAATTCAAACAAAATAGTGGAATGACCATTTTTTAATATAAAGTAGAATTCACTAACTTAGTGGAGTACACTTCACATAAGATCTCCACATAACATATGAAAGCAAGAAAGTTCGAAGACGGGTTGAGACCCGAAATTAAAAAGATGATATGACCTTTACGACTGTCTACCTATGCAGATGTTGTTGACCGAGCCTTGTTGGTGGAGCAAGAAAATAACGATATTAGAAAATTCTTTGAGAACCGAAAATGCCAAGCCTGAAACTGAGGAAGTGCTGGAAACGAAGGATCGAAAAGGAAAGCCGTGGGGATGTCACAAAAAGGGAACCAAAAACTTGTTTGTCCTACATATGGAAAGACCGACTCGGGAACTTACTGGAGAACTATTGGTAGATGCTTTAATTGCGGTGCTGAGGCCCACCTAAGGAAGGATTACCCGGGACTTCAGACAATTGGCGAAACACAAGGACAGCAAAACCAAGGAACTTGAGGCACTAGGAACCCACTACCTGAAGCACGGAGAAACAACAATAGCAACCAGAGTCAAGGAAGGATGTTCACCTTAGTCCCAGGGGTTCCTCAGAATGCTAAAGAAGTAGTTGCTGGTAATATCTCTATCTGTTCTTTGCCTGCTTACATCTTATTCAATTCTGGTTCTACACAATCCTTTATATCGTGAAAGTTTGCTAAAAAATTGATCAAAATTTTTAAGCCTTTGGGATACGAACTACTAGTATCTCAACCCGTTGGTAGGAGAATAATCTGCTCCACGATATATAAGGGTTGTAAAGTATCTTTTGATGAGGTCTTCTTTTTAGCTAATCTGATTCCTATTGCCATGGGACACTTTAACGACATCCTTGGCATGGATTGGCTTGCTTCCAATCATGCCACTATTAATTGTGCTTCAAAATATGTCGACTTTCAAACCTCTCATCGTAGTTTTCGTTTTATAAGAAGGAAAGTGTCCTCACCTATACCCCTTCTATCGGTAACCCGAGCCCAAAAATTTCTTAGGAAGGAATGTCAGGAATACCTCTGTTGTGTAATCAAGAACATACGTCGAGACCTAAATTTTTCAAAAAATCCCAGTAGTCTGCGAGTATTCAGACGAAATTTTTAAGGATTTACCTAGAATGCCTATAGATTTGGAAGTGGAGTTTTTTATAGAAGTTACGCCAGGAACCTAACTAATTTCAAAACCCTCATACCGTATAGCCCCTACTGAATTAAAGGAGTTAAATGATCAACTGCAGGAGTTTTGGACAAAAGTTTTATTAGTCCCAACATGTCGCCATGGGAACCCCAGTGTTATTCGTGAAAAAGAAGGATGGGACGGTGAGATTGTGTGTGGATTATCGGGAGCTGAATAAAGTTACCATAAAAAATAGATACCCCCTACCTCAGATCGATGATTTATTTGATCAATTACAAGGGGCAAGTGTTGAGAATGTATAATGAAAAGTCATGCTTTTTATGTATTTTATTCTGGATCCCTGGCATATTAATGAGAAACATTTGAGATAGTTTTTCATTTATGGTTTCATATTTACATTTATGATGTATGAATACATAGTCTGTATATTCTATCCAGTATTTGATTTGGTACGTGCTGCACGAAAGATCAGGTCAAAAGTTTTGACAGATTATACAGGTAGGCTCACAATCGTAATGGACCCAAATATTTCATTGGTACGATTGTAGTACATCGTTATAGTAGCTGGTCTTGGCTAGGTTGAACGGATTGAATTTAGGTTTTAGAAATTCGATATTTGAGCTCGATGTGTTAGTACTCAATCGTAATGGACCCAAACATTCCATTGGTACGATTGTAGTACATCGTTATAGTAGCTGGTCTTGGCTAGGTTGAACGGATCGAATTTAGGTTTTGGAAATTCGATATTTGAGCTCGATGTGTTAGTACTCTTAGAGTGTATTGAGCGGGATCAACAGGATGATCGATTCTATACTAACTATATGAATTGATCTGCATCCCGTATTATCATGTATTGCACGAACTCTTAATCTCGAAGTGATTGATCAATTGTGTTCAGATAATGTACAGTACTTTGAGTCGTTAATGGCTTAGATTTTCTCTATGAGATCAACAATACCGATGAGTTGGGTACTGGCATTATTTGTCCGATGATTGATAATCAGTTGACAAAAATTACGTCCAATTTAGGTTGAGAAGTTCCCCCTTATGTGCTTTGGTTATAGGTTTGATTATGCTAAATCTGTACAGTAGATTTTCGGATCTGGCATATCAAAAGGTTAAGCGGTGCGATTGCGAGTAGAAGATGATAATTAAATCGGGTTGTCAGTAACCTAATTTATTTATCAAAAATCCATATCTTATCCATATCTTAGGACCGGGAGTTCAGTCCGGACCTTTAGTGGAATAAGTTCTGATTCGTACGAAAAATGTTCTAACTCGGGAACAGAGTTAGGGATATTCAATTTTCTTGTACGGTTAGCCCAAGTCTTATACTTCCTCGTTATTCCTCACGTAACCCATTATACGCACGAATATTTTTCTTGTTGGTGTCGGTAATTATTTAATTTAATTTGAATGCCGATTTTACCGCCAGGGACATTCGAGAATTAAATTAAATTTATGAGTGGCGATTTTGGTATTTAGCACACCTAGAAATTACTCTTTAAGTGGCTGGCCCTAGGAGATGGTGGGTTTAATTAAATATGTTAAGTATATCTCTTTGTTTTCTTTTAGGAAGGAGAGGATATACTTAATATATTTTGATATATTCATATATATCAAGGGAAAGCTAATTGATGAAAACCCTAACCCTAATACTCTCACATAGCTGCCGCCCTCCTCTCCTCTTTGGAAATGATTTTTTCCCTTTTGGAGATCATTGTGTAAGAAGAAACCAAGGTAGGAAGAACACTTCGATCGGAATCGATGCTCACACATCGTAATCGTCGTAGTGCGCCCAGATCATACGTGAGAAGGTTGCAAGGTCGCTTTCAACGTATTCAGCATTTTTAGAAACTTATCGACAAGTTTCATAGAGGTATTAAACTATTAATATTAGTATAGTTTTCATTTTTCATAAAAATTGCATATGTCATTTTTTATGGTCACGACGTCGATTCAAAAATTATTCTTTTTTTTTTCGCTGCGCGGCTCCCTCTCCAACAGCAAGTGTTTTCTCCAAGATCGATTTATGATCACGGTATCACCAACTAAAGGTAAAGAAGGAGGATATCGAAAAAATGGCTTTTCGAACCAGATATGAACACTACGAATTTTTAGTTATACTCTTCAGGGTAACAAATGCCCCGACAACCTTCATGGACCTAATTAACAGAGTCTTGAACGAATTTTTGGATGAATTCGTTATTATCTTTATCAATGACATCTTAGTTTATTCTAGAAACGAAGAAGAGCATGCAGAACACTTACAAAAAGTATTACAAACCTTAAGGGGCCATAAGCTATACGCTAAGTTGAAAAAGTGTAAATTCTAGTTAAAAGAAGTAGTATTTTTGGAACACATAGTTGGTGGAGGAGAGATCTCAGTTGATCCACAAAAAATCGAACCAATCACAAAGTGACCATCCCTGACGACGGTGACAGAAATAAGAAGTTTCTTAGGTTTAGCAGGATACTATCGACGGTTTGCACATGACTTCTCAAAAATTGTAGTACCCTTAACAGAATTGACTCGAAAGAGAGAACATTTTTTCTGGAATGAAAAACGAGAGAAGCGCTTTTAGGAATTAAAGAAAATGTTAACAACAGCACCTATCCTCGCCTTACCAGAAGGCACGGAAGGGTTCGCCATCTACAGTGACGCATCTAGACAAGGATTAGGATGTGTACTCATGTAACACGAGAGAGTTATAGCCTACGCCTCACGACAGTTAAAGCCCCACGAAAGGAATTATCCCACTCATGCTCTTGAGCTAGCGGCAATCATTTTTGGACTCAAAATATGGCGACACTACCTATAGGGAGTTCCATGTGATGTATACATTGACCACAAGAGCCTGAAATACATCTTCATGTAGAATGAGTTAAACTTAAGACAAAGGCGTTGATTGAAATTGATAAAGGATTACGATATCAATATCTTGTACCACCCTAGCAAAGAAAATGTCTTGGCCGATGTCCTAAGCCGAAAAGTTACGGGAATCGTGAATAGTTTCCTCACTCAACAACTCTAGTTAGTAGAAGACAAGACTAAGGCTATGTGTGCCGCAATCGTCATCCAATCAACCCTTTTGGAAGAAGTGAAACGCCGACAAAAAGAAGACCCCAAGTTAAGGGCCTTACGCGAATGAATCAAGGTAACTCCGGACCCGAATTTCTCTTTTTCTCATGAAGTATTAAAGTTTCAAAATCGACTGTACATTCCCAATATAATGGAATTAAAAGAATAAATATTAGAAGAAAGCCACAAGTCTAAGTTTACAGTACACCCCAGGCTGATGAAGATGTATCAAGATTTGCGCACGATGTTTTGGTGGATAGGGATGAAGAAGGACATCACAACCTATGTCAGTAAGCTCCTCCAATGCTAGCAAATCAAAGCCGAACGACAAAGGTTCGCCAATCTCCTACAACCCCTACCGATTCCAGAGTGGAAGTGGGAGAATATTACTATAGAATTTGCAGTAGGACTACCCCAAACCTCTAAGGGCAATAATTTCGTATGGGTCATTGTCAACCAACTCACGAAGACAACACACTTCTTATCAGTAAAGAACATGCATACGATTGACCAATTGGCCAGACTTTATTCCTGAGACATCTTACGCCTGCACGGAGTCCCGACAACAATCATTTCTGATCATGATCCAAGATTTATTTCTCATTTCTAGAAGAGCTTTCAAGAAGTTATGGGAACTAGTCTACGTCCCAGTACTGCTTTTTACCCGCAAACGGATAGACAATCAAAGCAAACTATTCAAATAATGGAGGATATGCTCAGAGCTTGTGTCATGGACTTTCAAGGTAGCTGGGAAGACCACTTATAGCTAATTGAATTCGCCCACAACAACAGTTTCCAAGCTAGTATCAAAATGGCACCATTCGAAGCACTATATGGACAAAAATGTAGGACCCAGTTTGCTGGGAGGAAGCAAAAAAAAGCCATCTCGCAGGGCCAGAACTTGTCCAGGAATCAATTGAGAAGATTCGTTAGGTTCGAGAACACCTCAGAATTGCCCAAGATCGACAGAAAAGCTATGCCGATGCAAAGTAATGGGAACTTCAGTTTCAGGAAGGCGACATGGTATTCTTAAAGATATCTCCCATGAAAGGTATTCTCCGTTTTGACCAGAAAGGAAAACTAAATCCCCATTATATCGGACCCTTTGAAATCCTCGAAAAGGTGGGACCCGTAACTTATCGTTTAGCCTTAACACCTGAGTTCACCCAGATTCACGACGTCTTCCACGTATCGATGCTAAGAAAATACATCACCGACCCAACTCATGTCCTAACACAACCACCTGTGAAAATAAACCAAAACCTGAGTTACGAAGAATGGCCGATACGCATGCTAGAACGCCAAGAAAAGTGACTCCGCAGTAAAGTCATCTCACTTGTCAAAGTGAGGTAAGACAACCATTCAAGAAGCAAAGTTACGTGAGAAAAAGAAGTCGACATGAGAAGTAAATCCTCATAACTTTTTATATAAGGTACGATACCTCTTTATCTAACCTAAGTCAAGTTTGGAAGACCAAACTTCTTAAAGGTGGGAAAGGTGTGACAACAGACTTTTAAAAGTAAGAATAATAAGTAATAAAAAATAATTAACTTACTATAGACCCATAATAATTTTTACAAAACCTTATGATTAAGTTTAAAATTTAAGTCCAAAAACTTACATCTATTAAAACTTTAAATAATAAAGAATTAAGACAAGAATTAGTTAGAAAATTTTCTTGCAAAATTCGACTCCATGATAAATTATAAAATAATATAATAAGTTTATCTCAAATTTTTGATAATTTTCTAAACTTAAAATTTTACAGCTATTGAAAATACTAGTTGTGACGCTCCATCCTCCAGGCACGTTGGGACATACATAAATATAGATAAAAAAATATTCTAACCGTTCATTCATATTTAGATATCATAAATATTACATCATTAAGAATTTGAAACTGATTAAAAGTACATAACGATTACAGTTTTACCAGAAAATTTAACAAAATCACAATATGTCCGTGGAAACTGAACAAAAAGAACAAAAAGTAAAAAAAAAAAAAACAATACTTCAGCTGGCGTTGTTGGGGCCTGCTGGCTCCTGCCACTCACTCTGCTCTTCAATTCTATCTTCTTCTTCGGGGGAGACTTTCTCAAAGAACTCATCACACCCACCTGTAGCACGAATGTCATGAGCCAAACCCCATAAGCAAATTCTCTAAACAGTCTAACAAACTCACAATAAAATATTCTATAATACATATCATCTAATACACAGTACAATTTAAGGCCAAAAAAACAAACAATTTAACATTTTCAACAGAATAAGCATATATGAGAACATTTATGCAAGTGCGTGATGCAAATGAATGCGATGCAACTAATTTTTTTTCAACCATATTTAAACTTAAGTTATTCTAGGCTCTCCCAAACCAAGGTGAACCATCCTAAATCCTGTGATCCCAATTACGCTGACCAAGTCTACCGACTGCCAAAAAGCGTTCCTTAAGCCGTGGGATGACTATATAGCGGACTAAGTGTCCAACGGGGTCATCACTGACGGCAAGAGCGTGGACAAGTCAACACTCAGGCTCTCGAATCTCAGGTCAAGGTCAAGTGCAGGATCGTAAAATTTAACTCCTATTATTACGCCACCCGAACTGCCTTCACCAAAATATACATCATAAACAATAAGGTGCATTTAGCACTTAGGGAAAAACCATCCCAAAACAAATCAGAGCACATAGCCAATATCACAATCAGGGCATTTAGCCAATATTACAATCAGGGCATTTAGCCAATATCACAATATTCCAATTACATCAATCACGGTACCAACCATAAGGTTCAATTTTCATTCTTTCTTAAAACAAAATGATGAACCCCGCGAAATCCAACCCAATGGTGACGTGATATGATATATGCAACTGTTATTTATAATTTACATGTATAAATTGATCATGGCGTCAGCTAAAATGACATATGTATGCTTTGCAAAGAGTTATAAACTTATGAGCATAGTGTACAAGTATGTAAAGTAGAAGCGATAATTCACGAGACATAAATTCAACCTAACGACATGGATTCAATTTATCAAATTATCATTTTCGTACACAAATCATTCACATAATTTATTTAAAATCCATATATTCAAATTTCACAATGTGACACATTACTTATACACTTAGCCAAAATTGGGTAATTATTCAAGCGCCAATTTAAAAATTACAACAATATTTTGAGCTATCTAGGCATAGATTTAATTTTTAATTTTTGAGCACCCATAAAATAAAAATATTTTCTACAACTTTCATGTTTAGCACTAAGGTTAGATCATAGGGAAAAAAGGTCATTTGATTTAATTAAGGGAAAAATCATTCAGCACTTCACAGATAAAAGTGCAGAATTTAGGCCTCTGTTGGCCATGGTTTTGGGAAAACATTTCAAGGGCTATGGGCTTGATTTTTGGGGACGTTTTAGTTTAAGATGTTCCCTACAAGTTTCATGTTTTGAGTTAGGGCAAATTGTTTGGAAAAAGTTAGCGATTTGGGCCAATTTATAAAAAGAGTTCAGTCAGCCTAAAAAGGGTCTACAAAGTGGGTTTTCAATAAAGAATACTCAAAACTTTTGGGGTACCATCTGAGGGTATTTTGGACTTATGTTTTCTCAATATTTAGTTTAATATGTTAGCTATATTTTTCATGGTTACCACTTTTGGATTTAGCTACAAAAAACTTAGGGTTTTGGTCTCACAAAAAGGTGTGACAGAGGGCTCTATCAGTCACTAAATCTTAACAGTGACTTTGGGAAGTGTTTTGACTCATCAATACTTCATATTGTTTGCTCTTTCAAGGTGAAAAATCAGATAAATCTGTCATCTACAAGTTTTATATTTTTACCCAAGCTCGGTTCTTACTTTAACTTAGGGTTTTTAGCTCTGCAACTCAGAGTGACCAAGATCTGACACTCTTAGGAAGAAATGACATATCTGGAATTCTACCCAACGAAATCACTTCAAACCAATTTTGTATGAAAGGAAACTCACACATCTAGGCCTAGACAGAAAAATCACTTTAAGATAATTTTTATACAATTAGTTGTGATGTTCTAAAGTTGGTGGTAGAATGTTGGTATGTCCAGAAAATTAGGTTATTTAGAGTTTTGAAAACTTAGCTTATGTTATGTTAATTTTTGATGTGTTTTCTTTGCATGCATGTCTTATACTCATACAAACGAAAACTTTCGAACATACGCAAGCTATAAAACTCAAAAATATACACATATAAGTACATACAAGGCTTGATCATACACAAACAGTCCATAAACTACTCCTACGATGTATTTTTGAGTTATTCATTGTTTTTTATTTATAGGGTTCATTATAGAGATATATTGAGGGCTATCTTATGGGAGAATATCAGAAGATTTTAAGAGATTTACTTACTTATTTGAAGACCTAAAAATGGTGGATGGCTAGGACTAAGCTTCAGTGTAGCCTCCTTGCTTCCTCTAAGCTCCTTCTTTCTTCCTTCTTTCTTTCTCTCCTTCTTTCTCCCCAAGAACACTTAGGAGATTTTTCTAAACTCTCTCTCATACTATAGTGCACGAAATGTAGAGGAGAATAGGGTGGTCTTGGTGTATTTTTATACCAAAAAGTGTAATTGAAGAATTATTATATGTAAATTTTATTTTGAATTTTTTTAATTTCTATTGGATGCATGAGAGGTGGCTTCTTTGAGAATTGTAAAAAATTAGATTTGTGCTGTTTGGGAATTCAGCTATGACAGGTTTGGGGCAGCCAAATATTGATTTTGCATTAATTTATGATTTAAATTGTGTTTTGATACCATTTTGTGCAAAAAAATACATAAAATATTAATTTTACATATCTTTTTTGTATCTAAACCTACTAAAATCTATTATATTAATGTATTTATAATTAATTTAGTCTTTTCATAAAGTATCATAATTTTGATAGCAAATAATTAAATAGGTGTAAGCTTTTAAGTCAATTTAAGTTACTTTAACCAGAATTAACTTTTTGACTTATTTATTGTGTAGAAACTTTAAATAATTATTCCTTTGCCTTTGTTGTCCTGTATTATTATATTATTATGTATATTTCTTGTATAATAAGTCTTAGGTTATAATAATACTTAATTTATACATTTTTTTTTCATTTTTAAGCTTAAAAAAGGTAAAAAGTTGCTTTTTGTGCACAAGTTCCTAAGTAGCCAGCCATGCAACGTTAGTTTCATTATTTTTGTTGTTATTTTGTCTTTTATTATTTAATTGTATATAAATATCTAATTTTGAGTATTCATGAGTTAAATTTTAAATTTTTAGGACTTTTTGCTATACTAGGGGTAATATTGTCATTTTACCCTAATTATGAGAATTTTTTATTTTTTATTTTATGTTTTATGTTATTTACTTAATTTAGACTGTCACGAGACTTTTCTGAGTATTAGGCTTTACCTTTGAGTATTTGATCTTTTAAGGATTTTCAAGTCAATTTAGAATTTTGGGTTGAGTTAGGGTTTCCATCCATCTAGTGACCTAAGATCTCGTCGGCTAATCATCGCTAATACTATGGTTTAGGCTTAATTAAAAGAGTTGGGTTTTGTAATTTTATTTGGGCCCCATTTTTTATCTTTTTCATAATCTATGATTTCTTGGGTCAAGTTGGAGGATTATGATCCTATGATTTTGTGTGGTTCTAGGGTTTTAAATTTTTAATATCAACTGTTCTCAAGGGTTTAACGTTTAAACCTTATGTCATAGGTTTCATTGTTGTTTGATTAAAAATTGTGTAAAATTACACTTGGGTTCAGTTTATCCTTTTCGTAATTTCTCTATCTTCTTGGACTAACTTAAATTTTTTATGATTGTTTATGATTTTTGATTTCTAGAATTCAGTATTAGAGAATTCTATATTCTGCAGGGTTTTACTTTGAATCTTAGGGTTTTGTTTCCGTCCTAACCTAATTTTGGGGATCTAGTCTTTGTGGATTTTCGTCACTAATTCTTGTAATCCGAAATTAGGTACTTTTATATGTATTTATTCATGAGTTAGTGTCTGTTGTAGAAAATGAATGAGGATTACTTTGGAGACCTTCATGCAGATAAAGAGTATTGAGAAATTTGCGTATAATTTGTTAGGACTAAGATTGTTGATAACTTTTAGAGTGATTATGGGAGAATTTTATGATATTTTCGTAATAGGTGTGTAGCTTAGCATGAATTTATCCATTGTGGGGTGTCTTGGGCTAAAAGCGTAATTATTTAAAAGTTTAGAGTTAAACGTGCAATTATTGAAAATTATGAAATATCAAGCATTTGCATATATTTTCTTCTTAATTATTGAGTTTACACTTATCTTCCCTATTTCTTGAAGTTAGAGCCATGTTAATTGTGAATGTCTTCATATTGGGTCATTTATGAAATTTTGTTATTATTTTCAGACCAAACTGTAATTTTCCTCTCTTATGGGGTTTTCGATTTTATTGATTTTTGGGTTATTCGATGGTTCTTTTTTGTTAAGATATATCTTTAAGTTTTAGGGTTTTTGGTTCCGAGATCCGATTCTAAGCTTAATCCTTCAAGATTCTTGCTCTTGATCTAACCTTTATATGAAAATCTAGTTTCGATAGATTTAACGTTCTTAATTCATAGGCTTAAAGAACTGGGTTGTTACAATCTACCCCCTTTAAAACAAATTTAGTCCCCGAAATTTTCATGCGTGCCTTTCTTTCAAAAGTGCTATTCTTGAATTGTTCGTATAGTGCATTTCTGCTCTCAACGCAACTCTTGTGTCTACTCTAGGCTATGGCACGACGTTGACGGATCATCTTGACCTTCTTGGTTGTCTCATTTGCATGGTCTGGCCTTAACTGAATGATCTTCCCACTATTTAATGCCCAGGCTTGTCTTGTCGGCACATAAAGTTTTAGGTGCCTCTTCCACTGTCTAGATCATTTTTTGATTGGTAGCCAACTTAGGGCAAAGCGAACGTGATGAGGAAGGATGGTTGGTGGTGGTAGCCTAGTTTTGCAAGTCTGTTGTCATTTGGTATAAGATCCTATCTGCTGTCTCCCTTGTTGTTCTTTTCAGCTAGCTTGTGAGTACGGCTTGATAGGAACGAATCACCTCAATAATTTCTCATGACCAAAGTTACTCTTCTTTTGGTTCCAAATCCTTCTTGAATCTGCCAACTCTAATTTTGCTGCTAGTGCTATCCGTATGACTTGTGCATAAGTGGAAAGCTGCATGCAGACGATCCTTCCCCAGATTGATGGCTCCAGGCTCCAGGCTCCACTCAATCTTTCGCGCTTTCGACTCTTCGTCTGGTATAATGGCTACAGCAAAGCGGCTCAACTCCTCGAAGCGGTTAGTGTACTAGTTTACCGTCATCGATTCTTTTTTGAGTTCTAGGAATTCTCTAATCTATCCCTGACGGAGGGGAGCGAGAAAATACTTCTCCAAAAATAACCCTTCGAACTAATCCCATGTTAAGGTTGTCACGTCTTGGGTATTGTTGATCATAGACCACCAATGGTCCACTTCTCCTTCCAATAGGTGAGCTGCTAAATCTACCCAATCTGCCTAGACTTGAACTCTTATTGAGTTGGATAACTTCTTGATGGCCCTCAGCCACTCCTTGTCCACTTTTAGTTCTACTATTCCTCTAAACGTAAGGGCTTGCTGTCTTTTAAGCTCCGATAAGAACTACGCTTTATCACGCACAAGGAGACAGTTAATACTGGTGGCAAGTTCTCGTAAAACTTGGGCTAATCCAGGTGCTTCGTCCTCAATTGGTCCACTAGTTTGTCGGTGGTGGTTTGGTCGTCTACCAGCCATCCTAAAAAAAATATCTTATGATTTAGGGATTGTTTCAATTCTTGATTATTTCACATTTTGGGATCTTGTAGAATTAAGTTTGAGGTTATTTTAGCAAGCAGTAAGTGTAAGACAATACTTGTATTTTATGTCATTCAAGTTCAGGTGCATAGCTAATACAAGGTTTCAAAAAGGTTCACAAAACACACATACAACATTGAAAGAAAAGAAAAGATTCAACACGGAGCTTGCTTGGGCCTATCTAAAACAAACGCGGGTAGAAACATCGGATGACTATCTTGTGCTCCCAAATGTTATAGAGTTTCTTTTGGCTCCTGACGCTTGATTCTGATATGTTAGTACATAGGGTTTGAGGGTCTCCTCCCAGTTGAGGGTGTGGCTCGGATCAGGTTCGTACTTTCGTAACATCGAGACGTGGAATATGTTGTGAATGTCTGCAAGCTGAGGCAGCAAGGCTAATCGGTAGGCGACTGCTCCTACTCTGGCTAGGATCTCGAACAGGGCAATATACCTAGGTGATAGCATCCCTCTCCTTCTGAATTAAATTGCCCCTCATCGTGGCTAGATTTTGAGAAACACATGCTCTCCTACGTTGAATTCCAAGGGCCTCCGTTGTTTGTCGGAGTAGCTTTTCTGTCAACTTTGAGTGGTAGCAAGACGCTGTCAAACCAATTTAATCTTTTCGGTGGTCTCAAGCACAATGTTTAGTCCTAGCAAACTGGTCTCTCTGGTCTCTACCCAACACAAGGTTCATCTACACAGTCGGCCGTAGAACACTTTATATGGTGTCATACCAATACTGGCTCGGTGGCTGTTGTTGTAAGTGAACTCGTCAAGCGGTAGGTGCTTCTCCCAACTTCCTTTGAAGTTCATAGCGCAAGCTCTCAGCATGTCTTCTAACATCTGAATGGTGCGTTCAGACTGTCCATCGGTCTAAGGGTGAAAGGCTATACTGAAGCAAAGCTTCGTTCCCAAAGCTGTTTGTAAATTGTGCCAAAATCGCGATGTAAAGCGGGGGTCTCGGTCAAAAATGATGGAAGTTAGAATGCTGTGCATTGTTCTAGTTTTCTGTGAAAACGTTGAAGCCTAATAACGTGATATCTGGACGATCATCGTTACTCATAGACCTACGAGGCAAGATTTTGAGGGTTTACAGGTAAAAACATGTGTGGGGTTTAATAAGGACAGTCTCACAGAAATCGGTCATAAGGCGGTGAATAGGTAAGTGCTTACCTGAGAATTTTCAAAAGGTATGAGCACGAGATGCGGCTGGGGTTAGAATATCTTAGGGTGGACTCCCAGATGGTTCAGTGGCAGGGGTCATAGTTAAAGCAATCACCGTTGACCCAGGTTGACAGGTCAATTGAAGCTTAAATGCATTGGAGATAAAAGATCAGCAATTAATGAATATTACAAAAGGGGATGTTCTCGGGATCAATCTGTGCAACATCAGATCTTGACAAAAGATACGTTTAAACAATGGGTAGCCAAACTAGATATTCATCCGAAAGTTACGTCGGCCTAACGTAATTCAATTCAAGCATCACAGTCGACTCTCCAGGTTGGGATTTTTTAGAATTCTCAAAATTACTTTAGCCGGGTGTAGTATTGTAGTCAAGGGAAGATAAATGGTGGCAGAACATCTTAACAATGTCAAATGATCGGGGCTAAAGGAATGATATTGAGTTCTACGAATAAAGAGTTAGTTCAAAGATGATGACTTGAATTGAATGACAATTAAATGCGAATACTAGTCATCATCTAGACATGGCTCAACAATGAAAACTTAAAAATAAAGATACTTTCTATGATGAAATTTTCGATAGGGTTACCAACAAGACTTGGGTTCAGAAGGGTTACCTACGAATAATACTCGACAGGATAAGTGAAGAATTTGAACCGAGTATAAAAGTTGATACAAAGGCTTATAAGGATGAAGTTGTGAGGTTCTGATGGTGGTTCTTGATACAATATCTGAAACTTTCCTAGTGCATACTCCTATCTACCCCCCTTAAAATAAGATAACTCGTTGCATAAATATTCGGTCTTCGATATCGATGCCCTTACTCATCCTTCACATGTAGAATTCCTTGCTGTTCCCGAACTCGGTAGCGTCCTAACGTGGCTCGCTATAAGACTTAGATCGGGTAGCTTTTAGTTCTTACAATGTATAGATGATAATAATAATTAATACAATTCATCCTGCAGAGCCTCTACGCGACAGAATGCATGGTCTCCTATAACCCAAGGCTTGAAGGTTCACTAAACCAAGGCTCTGATACCAACTGTGACGCCCCGTCCTCCAGGCACGTTGGGACATACATAAATATAAATAAGAAAAATATTTTGGCTATTCATTCATATTTATATATCATAAATATTACATCATTAAAAGTACATAACGATTACAGTTTTACCAAAAAATTTAACAAAATCACAATATGCCCGTGAAAACTGAACAAAAAGAATAAAAGGTAAAAAAAAAAAACAATTCTTCAGCTACCGTTGTCGGGGTCCGCTGGCTCTTGCCACTCACTCTGTTCTTCAATTTTGTCTTCTTCTTCGGGAGCGACTTTCTCAAAGAACTCATCACACCCACCTGTGGCACGAATGCCATGAGCCAAAACCCAGAAGCAAATTCTCTAAACCATCTAACAAACACACAACAAAATATCTTACAATACGTATCATATAACACCCAGTACAATTTAAGGCAAAAAGCATAGATAATTTAACATTTTCAACAAAGTAAGCATATATGAGAACATTTATACAAGTGCGTGATGCAAATAAATGTGATGCAACCAATTTTATTTTCTAACCCAATTTAAACTTAATTTATTCTAAGCACTCCTAAACCGAGGTGAACCATCCTAAACCCCATGATCCCAATTACGCTGACCAAGTCTACCGGCAGACAAAAAGCGTTCTTTAAGCCTGGGATGACTACGTAGTGGACTAAGTGTCCAACGGGGTCATCACTGCCGGCAAGAGCGTAGACAAATCAACACTTAGGCACTCGAATCTCATGTCAAGATCAAACGTAGGATCGTGAAATCTAACTTCTATTATTATGTCACCCGAGCCGCCTTCACCAAATTAAACATCATAAACAATAAGGTGCATTTAGCACTTGAGCCAAAATCATCCCAAAATAAATCAGCGCATATAGCCAATATCACAATCAGGGCATTTAGCCAATATCACAATATTCCAATTCCATCAATCACAGTACCAATCCTAAGGTTCAATTTTCATTATTTCTTAAAACGAAACGGTGAACCCCGTAAAATCCAACCCAATTATGACGTGATATGATATATGCAACTGTTATTTATAATTTATATGTATAAATTGATCATGGCGTGTGCTGAAATGACATATGTATGCTTTGCAAGGAGTTATAAACTTATGAGCATGGTGTACAAGTATGTAAAGTACAAGCGATAATTCACGAGACATAAATTCAACCTAGCGGCATAGATTTTATTCATTAAATTATCATTTTCATACACAAATTATTCACATAATTCATTTAAAGTCCATATATTCAAATTCCACATTGTGACACATTACTTATACACTTAGGCAAAATTGGGTAATTATTCAAGCGCCAATTTAAAAATTACGACAGTGTTTTGAGGTATCTAGTTATAGATTTAATTTTTGATTTTTGAGCACCCATTAAATAAAAATATTTTCTACAACTTTTATGTTTATCACTAAGGTTAGATTCTAGGAAGAAAATGTCATTTGATTTAATTAAGGAAAAAACTATTCAGCACTTTACAAAGAAAAGTGCAGAATTTATGTCTCTATTGGCCACGATTTAGGGGTACCATTTGAAGGGCTATGGGTCTGATGTTTCGGGAGATTTTAGTTTAAGGTGTCCCCTACATGTTTTATGTTCTGAGTTAGGGAAAGTTGTTTAGTAAAAATTAGTGATTTTGGCCAATTTATAAAAAGGGTTCAGTCAGCCTAAAAAGGGTCTGCATAGTGAGTTTTCAACAGAGAATACTCAAAACCTTTGGGGTACCATCCGAGGGTATTTTGGATTTATTGTTACTCAGTATTTAGCTTAATATGTTAGCTACATTTTTTATGTTTACCACTTTTAGATTTGGCTACTAAAAACTTAGTGTTTTGGTCTCACAAAAAAGTGTGACAAAGGGATATGTCAGTCACTGAATCTTAACAGTAACTTTGGGAAGTGTTTTGACCCATCAAGATTTTATATTTTTTGCTCCTTTTTGGTGAATAGTAAGCTAAATGTGTCATCTACAAGTTTTATGTTTCGACCCAAGCTCGGTTCTTACTTTAACTTAGGGTTTTAGGTCTGCAACTCAGAGTGGTCACGTTCTGACACTCTTTGAAACAAATGGCATATCTGGAGTTCTACACAACAAAATAACTTCAAACTAATTTTTCATGAAAGGGAACTCAAAAATATAGGCCTGAACACAAAAATAACTTTATGATCATTTTTCTACAATTAGCTGTGATGTTTTAAAGTTGGTGGTAGAATGTTCGCATGTCCAAAAAATCAGGTTATATAGACTTTTGAAGACTTAGCTTATGTTATGTTAATTTTTGATGTGTTTCTTTGCATACATGTCTTATACTTATACAAACCAAAACTCCAGAATATACGCAAGCCATAAAACTCAAAAATATATACATACAAGTACATGCAAGGCTTGATCATACACAAATAATCCATAAACTACTCCTACGATGCCTTTTTAAGTTACTCCTTGTTTCTTATTTTTAGGGTTCATTACAGAGATGGATTGAGGGCTACCTTATGTGAGAATATCAGAAGGTTTTAAGAGATTTACTCGTTTGTTTGAAGACCTAAAAATGCTGGATGGCTAGTACTTAGCTTTAGTGTAGCTTCATTGTTTCCTCTAAGTTCCTTTTTTCTTCATTTTTTCTCTCCCCTTCTTTCTCTCCAAGAACACTTACGAGATTTTTCTAAACTCTCTCTCATACAACAGTGCACGAAATGTAGAGGAGAATAGGGTGGTCTTGGTGTATTTTTATACCAAAAAGTGTAATTGAAGTAATTATTATATGTAAATTTTATTTTGAATTTTCTTAATTTCTATTGGATGCGTGGGAGGTGGCTTCTTTGAGAACTACAAAAAATCATATTTTTGCAGCTTGGGAATTCAGCTATGACAGGTTTGGGGCAGCCAAATGTTGATTTTGCATTAATTTATTATTTAAATTGTGTTTTGGTACCACTTTGTGCAAGAAAATACATAAAATATTAATTTTACGTATCGTTTTGGTATCTAAACCTACTAGAATCTATTATATTAATGTATTTATAATTTATTTAGTTTTTTCATGAATTATCATAATTTTGATAGCAATTAATTAAATAAGTATAAGCTTTTAAGTCAATTTATGCTAATTTAACAAGAATTAATTTTTTGACTTATTTATAGCGTAGATATTTTAAATAATTATTTGTTTGTCGTTGTTGACCTATATTATTATATTATTATATATATTACTTGTATAATAAGTCTTAGGTCATAATAATATTTAATTTATACATATTTTTCTCATTTTTAAGCTTAAAAAATGCAAAAAATAACTTTTTGTGCACCATACTCTAGGTAGCCATCCATGCAAGGTTATTTTTATTGTTATTTTTTTTATTAATTAATTATATATAAATATCTGATTTTGAGTGTTCATGAGTCAAAATTTAAATTTTTAGAACTTTTTGCTATACTAAGGGTAAAATGATTATTTTATTCTAATTATGAGAATTTTTAATTTTTAATTTTATCTTTTTTGTTATTTACTTAACTTATACTGTCATTAGACTTTTCTGAGTATTAGAGCTTTGCTTTTGAGTATTTGATCTTTTCAGAGTTTTTAGGTTAATTTAGGATTTTGGGTTGAATTAAGGTTTCCATCATTCTAGCAACCTAAGATCTCGTCGGCTAATCATCGCTAATACTATGGTTTGGGTTTAATTAAAAGAGTTAGGTTTTGTAATTTTATTTGGGCCCTATTTTTTATCTTTTTCGTAATCTATGATTTCTTGGGTCAAGTTGTAGGATTATGATCCAATGATTTTCCGTAGTTCTAGGGTTTTAAATTTTTAATATCAACTGTTCTCAATGGTTTAGGGTTTAAACCTTATGTCATAGGATTTTGTTTTTGTTTGATTAAAAAATTGTGTAAAATTACACTTTGGTTCAGTTTATCTTTTTTGTAATTTCTCTATCTTCTTGAACTAACTTAAAATTTTTATGATTATTTATGATTTTTGATTTCTAAAATTCAGTATTAGAGAATTTTATATTCTGTAGGGTTTTATTTTGAATCTTAGGGTTTTGTTCCCGTCTTAACTCAATTTTGGGGATCTAGTCTTTGTAGATTTTCGTCGCTAATTCTCGTAATCTGAAATTGGGTACTTTTATATGTAATTATATATGAGTTAGTGTCTGTTGTAGAAAATAGATGAGGATTACTTTGGAGACCTTCGTGCAGATGAAGAGAATTGAGGGACTTGCGTGTAATTTGTTAGAATTAAAATTGTTGATAACTTTTAGAGTGATTATGTGAGAATTTTATAGTGTTTTCGTAATAAGTGTGTAACTTAGTATGAATTTACCCATTGTGGGGTGTTTTGGGCTAAAAGTGTAATTATCTAAAAATTTGGGGTTAGACGTGCAATTATTAAAAATTATGAAATATCAAGCCTTTTCGTATATTTTCTTCTTAATTGTTGAGTTGACACTTATCTTTCTTATTTCTTGAAATTAGAGCCATGTTAATTGTGAACGTCTTCATATTTGGTCATTTATAAAATTTTGTTATTGTTTTTGAACTAAATTAAAATTTTCCTCTCTCTTATGGGGTTTTTGATTTTATTGATTTTTAGTTTATTCGACGGTTCTTTTTGCTTAAGATATATCTTTAAGCTTTAAGATTTTTGGTTCCGAAATTCGATTCTAGGCTTAATCCTTCAGAATTTTTGCTCTTGATCTAACCCTAATATGAAAATCTAGTTTTGGTTGATTTAACGTTCTTAATCCGGAGGCTTAGAGAATCGGGTCGTTACATTAGTAATCTACAAACTACTATGGAAAAATATTCAATAGATAGAAAATCCTAATTAATAGTTTAACTATACGATAATTCAGAAAATACATTAAAAATTTATACCTAAATTTTTACATTTTTTTCAAATTAAAATTTTACATTAAAAATTTTATGATGTACAATTTTTAAACTACCGTACACTTGACAGCGTCAAAATCGTGCCAACCTTGCACTGAGACACACCTGTCCCAGCTCTGTGCCTATGTATTCTCGGCGAAACTGCAAATTTGTGCATGCACAATCTTCTAATGAGATATGCTTCTAAAATAGTCTCTTGAGAGATAATAGTAGTGTTATATATATATATATATATATATATATATAACAGGAGCCTCATACAATAATATATTATATATATACACTCTCTGAAACAGAAGCTGAGAGCTTCTTCTCCTCCACACTTCGAGCAGAAGCTGACCCCCCACGTCGCAACCAACAGCCGCCACCAACCACTCACCGCTGGCGCCACTCCACCCACCACCAGCCTTCACCCACCGACGCCTCTCCACCCACCGTCGTTCACTGCCGAGACGACAGTCGATCTCTGCCGTCTCTCCCTCTTTCTGTCTCTGCTGTCTCTCTCTTTGTTCTCTCTCTCTACTTTCTCTCTCTCTCTCTCTCATGTAATATCTCTCTATCTCCATGTAATTTATATATACCACGGCACACCACGTCAACGCTATCATCTTCACACAACCACCACAACGACATCACCACCACCGCCTCTTGTATAATGATGTGTGTGTGTGTGTGTGTTAATTTTCGACAGTGTGAGTGTGTGTGTAACGCTATGTGTGTATGGGATAGGTATAATGTATACATATATGCAGTGTGTGTGTGTGTGCGCGCGCGTGTGTGCATGTGCAAATTTTTGACTGTGGGTGTGTGTATGCTGCTATGTGTGTATGTGTTGCTTTGTGTGAGGGGGGGAATTGTTTGGTTCTTGTGTGTTTTTAAAGAGAAAATTGGTTATTTGGTTACCATTAGTAGAAAGTTAAAAACAATAAATAAATAAGTTTTATGAAAAGTAAATGATAAGATTTTTATAAGAATTTAGAGATTTAAAATTAAGAATTTTATTTTTAGGCTAGTTCTTATACTTTGAAACTCTATTATGTAAAAATAGTATAAGAAAAAAATTAAGAAATAAAGAAGAAATTTTGTTAAGAATAAAAGATTTTTTAGTACGAATTTTTATACCAAAAATGTAGTTAGTAAATTTTCGACCAAAAAGTTTTTTTTTACTAAATCTAATTGTCTTAAACCAAACTTTTTCCAAAGAATCAAGTGTTTTATAACTTTATAAATATAATTATTTTTCAAGAATCATACTAAATTTAGTTTCTTTCTTTCTACCCAAATTTTGAAAATTTCTAATCAAATCTTACAAGGGTCAAGGTGAGTCTTCTGATATCTATGTTACTTGAGTTTTCAATTACCACTTTATAATGATTTTGAAGTGCACTACAATTATATTGTTAAAATAATTATAAAAATATGATATTATAAAGTTAAGAATGATAGTTTAAACGACATCCCGACCGCTGGGGGACGATAAAGTATACCAACGAGGTGATGTAATAAGGGTGGCGGATCATGGCCAGGTGACTAGAAAATGATTATTTTTCACTGCGGGGTAGCTCTCCAGATTGCTGGTAAAACCGTTTATTCGGATATCATTCTAAAAATAGAAAGCGAATAATAACTCAGATATCTATGCACTCACATTAACTTTGCTAATATTGTTGTTAAAATCATGTTTCAAGTGACGCGTAAAATAAATTACCTGGAATGGATGCATCTTGTTGCTTCTTTTATTGCCTTATATACTATCTTTTATGTTGTATTCGTGGACATGAATATTTTAGTATATGGACTAGTAAGCTTTGGAAAAATTTTGTAACGGTTATTGCCTTAGCTTTTGGGAAAATAATAAAATATGAATTTTTATATATGTGAAAAAAAAATGTAATGAGGCCTCGGGTGGGTTTTTAACTCATTAGCCGGTTACGGACGCCGTTATTAAAAATGAGTCGTGACAAAGCAGCTTCAAAATGTTATGGAGGCAATAAAAGACAAGAAGACCGGAGGTGTGGTTGAGCTCGTTTAATGGATCGGCCTCTCGTTCTGACCTGTGATAATGTTGGAGCCCTTGCCCTCAAAGCTCAAGATGCCCCAAATGGAGGCCTTTGATGGGACTAAAGACCACCTGGACCATTTGGAGACCTGTAAGGCCTTCATGCACTTCTATGCAGTTCTTAATGAAATCATGGTCTTAAATGGGTGAATTTTCTTATTGGTCTATTATAGATTGTAGATTTTTCGTCTTTAGTGAATTTTTTTCTTCATTTAGTCTAATTATTATGCATTTTAAATTTTTCTTATTGAGACGAGCCGAAAAAATAAAATATTTTAATCATAATATAAAAAAAGTTCATAAAAGACAAAAATAAGCAAAAATAAGCCAATAAGCTAAATTTTATGCTGTTTAATAAAAAAATAAGCCAATAAGTCAATAAGCAATATTTGCCCAAATAGGGCCCATGTGTCGAGCGTTCCCCACTACTTTAAAAGGGTCAACCCGCGTCTGGTTCAATCATCTGAAGCCAGGGTCCATCAAACATTCAATCATCTTAGCAAACTATTCATAGGGCACTTCATTGGAGGACAAAGGCAGCACCGGCTGGCCACTTACTTGCTGAACGTCAAACAGGCAAACGGAGAGTCTCTTAAGGACTACGTGTCCCGATTCAATGTAGAGGCACTGTAGGTTGATGACATGGATGACAAAGTGGCCCTAACAACATTTATTGGAGGGCTACAGCCCACCAAATTCTTGTTTTCTCTGGCTAAGGCACCACGTAAGAGCATAGCCGAGCTGATAACCAAAGCTTAGCAGCATATGAATGCAGATGATGTGATGAACGCAAGAAAAGACAAGACCAGGCCCTAGCTAGAAAGGAAGCCTGAGTGCCAACGGCCAAGCGAGTCAGACTGACCGAGGAGATCGAAAGAAGATGAAAGGGTGAATCCCAAGCACTTGGACAGCAAAAGACCGCGAATTCCCCCTAATCAGTTTCGAAAGGTACACTCCCCTGAACACACCTGCCGACCAGGTTCTGTTGCAGATACGCGATGACCCTAACCTGAAGTGGCCAAAAAAGTTAAAAACCACACTAGATTGAAGGAATCAGGACAAGTACTGTAGGTTCCACAAAGATCACGGGCACAACGCGAATGATTGTTTCGATCTAAATAAGCAAATAGAAACACTAATTCGAAGAGGCTAGCTACATCATTTCGTGGCCGACTAACCAGATAAGGAAGAACCAAGGAAGGCACGAGAGGAACCCCAACCAGATTAAGAGATAGCTGGGGAGGTTCGAGTGATATATGGAGGATTCACAAGCGAAGGGGACACCAGCTCATCTAGATGGGCGCATTCAAGGAGGCTACTGGCAGAAGTGCCAATAAAAGCCCTTACCGCCGGTCGATCAGTCAGAAGCCGGGTGGACGAGAGGGAAGAGGTGATCACCTTCTAAGAGTTCTATGGAGAAGGGGTTCAACATCCCCATGACGATCCCTTAGTATTCACCATGGTGCTGGGTAACTACCAAGTACAGCGAATACTAATAAACAATGGAAGCTCAGCAAACATCCTGTTCTTGAAGGCCTTTGAACAACTCAACATTGACAAAAAATAGTTAACCCCAGTCAAACCCCCCTTTGTAGGGTTTACCAGAGAACGGATCCAACCCCTCAATCCCATCGAGCTGCCCCTGACCAAGGGAGTCAGTCAAAATTTGTCTACCCGACAAATCACATTCTTGGTGGTCGATTATCCCTCGGCGTATAACGCCATACTGGAAAAAATAACCCTCACCTTTTTAGGGTGATCACATCCACATTTAGCCTAACCATGAAGTTCCCAACCCCGCATGGAGTTGGACAACTCAGGGCCGATCAGATCATTGTGAGAGAATGTTATGCCACATCTCTCAGGGGACCAAAAGGCAAGGAATCGCTAACCATCGAAACGTTGGAGTCTAGGGAAGAAAGAAAGAGGGAAGGGCCCAAACCAGTTGAGCAGCTATTTGATCTTTTCCTTGACCCAGGCCAACCAGACCAGAAGGTGTTTGTTAGCAATCTCTTACCCAAGCCCGAGCAACAACAGTTGATGCAATTCCTACAACAGCATCGAAAGGTGTTTGCCTGGACACATTAGGACATGCGAGGCATACGGGAAGAAGTTATGGAGCACAAACTAAACGTGAATGCAGGTTACTAACCAGTCAAACATAGGCCACATGTTTTTGCCAAAGAACGAAATGAGGCAATCTCTGCTGAATTTAACAAACTGCTCGAGACAAGGTTTGTTAGAGAGGTACATTATCCGGAGTGGCTAGCGAATGTGATTTTGGTGAAGAAGCCCAATGGAAAATGGAGGATGTACGTGGACTTCATCGACCTAAACAAGGCCTGCCCCAAGGATAGCTATCCCCTACCCAGGATTGACCAATTGGTGGACTCCATCACAGGGCACAAGAACCTCAGCTTCATGGATGCCTTCTCAAGGTTCAATTAGATCATGATGCACTCAGCTGGCCGGGAGGAACATAAAGGTTTATGTGGATGACTTGCTAACCAAGAGCAAAGAGGCCAAAGACCATTTGGCTGATCTCGAGGAGACTTTTTGAGTACCAGAGAAGTACGATATGAGGTTTAATCCAGCTAAGTGTGCTTTTAGTGTCACCAAAGGCAAGTTTCCTGGCTTCATGGTAAGCTAGAGAGGGATTGAGGCCAACCTAGAGAAAATCAAGGCAATCAGGAACATAAATCTCCCACGAAACACAAAAGAGGTGCAGAAGCTCACAGCAAGATAACGGCACTCAATCGGTTCGTCTCTAAGGCGACCGACCGATGCCTCCCCTTCTTCAAGGTTTTGAGAAAGTCCTTTGAATAGATGAAAGAATGTGAAAGGGCATTCGAGGGGCTGAAAGAGTACCTTTTTGCACCACTTCTACTATCTTAGATGAGCTCACAAAAGGAGCTGTTCCTTTATTTAGTCGTGTTCAAGTCAGCATTAAGCGCAGCCCTGGTCAGGAAAGATTACGAAGGAGTTCAAAGGCCAATTTACTACATCTACCAAGCATGCAGAGGAAGAGAGGCTAGGTATTCAGGTTTGGAGAAGTAGGCATTCGCCTTGGTCATTTCGATAAAAGATTACGTCCTTACTTTCAAGCCCATACCATAACCGTGCTAACAAACCAGCCCTTGTGGCAGGTGATGCAGAAGTCAGATCTCCTAGGCTAACTAGCCATGTAGTCTCTAGAAATGGGAGAGTTTGACATAAAATACTAACCCCGAGCAGCTATAAAGGGGTAAGCTCTCGCCAATTTTGTGGCAGAATTTGCGAGAAAGACAAACGAATCGAATGCAAAAGCGAAAACGCCAAGTCCTACTGAGCTCGTTGAGCCCAAGAAGTTCGAGTAGCACGAGTCTGTTAAGTATATGTGGACAGATCAGTCAATGCAGAGGCAAGCGGGGCCAAAATTGTTCGAGTATCTCCCCATGGGGACGTGATGGAATATTCGTCTATTTCTGCTTCAAGACCACCAACAAGGAAGCCAAGTATGAAGTAGCCATCGTAGGAATGAAGCTTTCCCAAGCAGTAGGAGTCGAGCAGGTTAAGATGTACATTAACACTCAACTAGTGGTCGGCTAATTGCGGAGTGAGTTTGAAGCAAAGGAAAACAAGATGGCCGCTTACGAACAGGCGGCCCAGGGAATAAGCCAGCACTTTTAGCACTTCTCTATCACCCAAGTACCGAGAGAAAAGAACCAGCGAGCAGACGTCCTGGCCAAATTAGCCTATGCCCTTGAAGAAGAACTGGATCACGGTGCCCCTTTTCAATGCCTCACTGAGCCACGATGGGGGAGGAATGAATATGAAGTCTTCGAGGTGGGAGAAACCCGAGCACATGTGACGTGGATGGAATCAATCATGGCATATCTCAAAGAAAGAACATGCCCGACCGATCAGAATGAAGCCAAGAGGCTACGTCATCTAACTAGCCTGTACACCATTTTGGATGGATATAGACAACTGTACAAGAGAGACCTATCACTATCGTACCTTAAATGCCTAACTAAAGACGAATGGGGCTACGTCTTGAGAGAAATCCATGAAGGAGTGTGCAGTAACCATGGAGGAGGACGAGCACTGGCGCAAAAAACCTTGCGGGAAGAATATTATTGGCCGATCATAACGAGGGACGCCTTTGCCTTAGTGAAAAAGTATGATAAGTGCCAAAGGTTTGCGAACGTGCCAAGACAACCACCCATAGAAATGACAGCGATTACCTCCCCATGGTCGTTCACCCAGTGGAGAATAGACCTGATCGGACCATTCCCACGCGAGAAAGGGCAGACCAAGTTTTCCATAGTTGCTATTGACTATTTTACCAAGTGGGTTGAAGCTGAGCTACTAGCTAAGATAACAGAAGCCAACACTATGAGTTTCATATGAAAATCAATCATTTGTAGGTTTGGAATACCAAGGGTCATCATAAGCGACAACGAAAAGCAATTTGAAAATAAAAAGTACAGGGGATTCTGCAAGCAGTTAGGCATTAAAGTACATTACACCACCCCATCTCATCCTCCAGCCAACGGCTAGGTTGAAGTGACAAATCGAACGCTCATAAAGATGATCAACACAAGGCTTGAGAAAGCGAAAGATCTGTGGGCAGAGGAGTTGTCGAGTATCCAATGGGCGTACCAAACAAGTGTATGAACTGCCACAGGAGAAACGTCGTTCATGCTGGCCTTTAGAGCTAAAACAGGCATACCAGTCGAGATCGGTCTGCCAAGTGCTCAAGTAATCTAGTTTGAAGAGAAGGGTAATGAAGAAGGCCTGCAAGTAAACCTTGACACAATTGAAGAGGTGTGAGAATGAGCAGCCGTCCGAGTGGCCACATACTAGCAGAAGATGAAAAGGAAATACGACAAGAACGTTAAGGGAAGAGAATTCAGCAAAAGGGACCTCATTCTGAGGAAAGTGACCCTGGCCACCAAGGACCCCCAATAGGGAAAGCTAGGACTAAGTTATGAGGGACCGTACCAAGTAGAACAGAGAGTCCGAGTAGGAGTATATTGCATCAAGGTTTGGCTGGCAAGGTTTTGCCACACTAATGGAATGTCGAGCACTTAAGAAAGTACTATCAGTGATGTATTCAGGCCTATGATTAATAAAAGTTTCATTTCCATGAGGGTTTTTTTAAAATGAGAGTCAGAATGGTGGAACTGCCAAATGCCCGAAAAGCCTCGACAACTCGGTCGACCTCAAGATGGTCTAAGCTTCTAAGAGCCCGACCAAGGCCTTAGTTAAATTTCCAAGCTACTAGACAGCTCGGTTGGCCTTAGGATGGTCCAGGCTTCCAAGAGCCCAACCCAGACCTTAGCCCAAATTCCAAGCTACTAGATGGCTCGATCGGCCTCATGATGGTCGACGCTTTCAAGAGCCCGACCAAGGCCTTACCCCAAATTTTAAGCTGCTAGACGGCTCGATCGGCCTTAGAATAATTGAGGATTCCAAAAGCCCGACCAAGCCCTTAGCTAAAATTCTAAGCTTCTAGACGGCTTAGTCGACCTCGGGATGGTTGAGGCTTCCAAGAGCCTGGCCAAGGCATTAGCCAAACTTCTCAGCTGGTTAACGGCTCAGTCAGCCTCATGATGGTCGAGGCTTCTAAGAGCCTGACCAAAGCCTTAGCCAAACTTTCAAGTTGGTTGAAAGCTAGGTCAGACTACATCACTCATCTCATGCTTAACTCTCTAATCACTCGGTCGGCCACATCTATACCCTATTGAAGGAGGAGTTCTTAGAAGAGTCAAGCAGTACAGAAAAAGCAGGACATGATATATAGAAATTCAATGTGTAGAAGCTAAAAAAAAGTTTAAAAGCCATGGATAAAGAAAACTAAATGCATAGCATGGCCAAAACATTACCCTAAGTAAGCATTAAAAGCGTCAAAACAAAGAACTGAGTGTTTATTGCCTGCCAAAACATAGCCCAACCATTAAACTATGAAAATGTTATGAGTACGAAAAGAAAAGAAGAAATCAAGATAGGGGGCTTTCCGAATCATCATCATCGGTAAGGAAGGGGGAGAAATCTAAGTCTTTGAAGGTAGCAGCTACTTGGGCCTTCATTCTTTCGAAACCGCAAGGTAGTACTTAGCCATTTCGGCTAAGTACTCCTTGTAGCCTTTGAACTTCTCTACCGCAGTACCCTCTGCGCTCCCGAGTTGGGTTATCAGCTCAAGGACCCTCTCTTTGCTTGCTCCTATTGGAAGCAATACTGCCAAGATCATTATTTTTGTAAAACAATTTTCAGTAAAAATTAACCGAACGGGCAAAGGCTGAAACAAGCTCCAGATAAAACTTTTGACGAAGAACGATCAAAATAAAACTCATGCAACCAAAGTTAATTTAGAAAAATACATTTTGTAGATCTAATCTTCAACTACGACTTGATTTCGAGTTGAAACTCCAGTCAGATCTTCTACTGTATTCCCTTAGGCGATCCTCGAATGTAGTGTGGGTTATGATCCTCCGAGAACTCATACCGGTAGAACCTCGATATATTTAAGTTTTTGAAAGATAAAAATAATACCATAATGATAATGATATATGAACTATCAATCTCAAACTGGTTCAGTCTACCTGTGTATATATAGGGCTACAGCATGGACCTAAAGAGTAATTATGAGTAAGATATCCAGTGGAACACAAACACCTACCAGCAATTTCTGTAAATAAAGAAATACGCATAGGGGTATCTGCTATTATGGAAAACCAGCAGCGATTTCTGGAATTTTAATAAAACACAAAATTACAATTCACTCCACTAAAGAACTATAATTACACTCTGAACCATAATCTCAAGACCTTCTTGCATTGAGCTCCTGTTATTAAATGCTTACCATTTCTCCATACGTTAAGATTCCCAATACCTGCCAATTAAATTTAATTACTGATAATTTAATTTAATCGGCATCTTGATATCCTTAAGCCCTTCCGCTTAACTTATTTGACCGCCGGATAATTAAATCCACCTGCAGGGTTTGGCCCGGTCAAAACTTATAACCATCCTTAAAGGGGTATCGTCAATCCCGATTTTTCGGGACGTGAATTCCGTCAATAATTAATATTTGCTATATAAATAATACCGCTATCCAACTCACTGGGAATATAGACCCATATAAGATTGCACCTTCTAATGAATCAAAATAACAAATATTAAATATATACAAATCAATAATTATTTCAGAATTAGGAGAATAAGTACTATTCAGAATAACCTTGAGGTGTGAATTAATTTATGCAGCCAGTAGTCAGTACTAAATTAATTACCCCAAATATCTCATTCAATACACACAAAGTGTACTGGCACAGAAAGTTGGAAGGATAAACGACGCTATTATCTATTACTCGTAACCAAGACAGACCTATTAAAACTCTGTGGCACAGTCGTACCGATGGTATGTCCATTTCTATCTAAGCTGTGAACATAAAACTTATATTCTACAAGAACCTAAAATCTGGTCTTCTGTGTGTAAGCCGTACTCTACACACCAGATTAAATACTATACAGAATATTGGACATCCATGCATATCAAAAAAATAATACACATACATTGCTCGTAAAGATTCTCATAAAATAGAAATTTTATCTTATTAAAAATAAAATTAAATACTAAAAATATAATTTTCAATATACCAACCCTAACAATCTCCCACTTATACTCAAAATCATACTGCTATACATCTTACTCTCATGTCCTCTACATGACTATCAAAGGTCTTAACTGGTAAACTCTTTTTAAAAGGATCTGTAAGGTTGTCTCTTTATGCAATCTTGGTCACAACAATATCACCTCTCTGTACAATTTTTCGTATTAAGAGATAGTTACGCTCAATGTGCTTGTCTTTCTTATGAACCCTTGGCTCCTTCGAGTTTGCGACCGCTCTGCTATTGTCACAGTAAAGTGTAATAGCTAACTGAACAGAAGGTACCACCTCTAGATCCATTAAGAAGTTCCTAAGCCAAACGGCCTCCTTGACTACTTCAGAAGCTGCCACGTACTCGGCCTCCATGGTGAAATCAGCAATGCAGGACTGCTTGATACTCCTCCAACTTATAGCTCCATCTCCTAAGGTAAACACATATCCTGAGGTAGACTTACGGGAATCCCTGTTAGACTAGAAATCTGAGTCTGTGTACCCTAAAGGTACTAGACTGTCCGCCTGGTAAATTAACATATAATCCTTAGTCCTTTTGAGGTACTTGATTATATTCTTTACTGCAGTTCAATGCTCCTACCCTGGGTTAGATGATATCTGCGAATCATGCCAACGGCAAAGCAGATATCGGGTCTAGTGCAAAACATAGCATACATGAGGTTTTCTACTGCCGAAGCATAAGGAACTGCCTTCATCTTCTCTATCTCATCAGGTGTCTTAGGACACTGATCCTTTGATAGAGTGATTCCATGCCTAAAAGGGATAAACTCTTTCTTGGAATCCTGCATGCTAAAACGAGCAAAAATATCATCGATATACTTTGCTTATGATAAGTCCAACATCCTTTGTTTTCGATCTCGCATAAACTTGATCCCGTCCTAAGTCCTTCATATCGAACTACCCAGATAACCATATTTTAACCGTAGATAATGCTCTGATATCGTTTTTGACGAGCAAGATATCATCTACATAAAGTACTAGGAAGATCACTATGCTTCCGTCACGCTTCTTGTACACATAGGACTCATCCAGACTTTGATCAAAATCATAAGATTTTATAGCTTGATCAAATCGAGTATTCAAAGACCTCGATGCCTGCTTAAGTCCATAAATAGATCTCTTAAGCTTACACAACATGTGTTCCTGGCCCTTTGTAATGAATCCGTCTGGCTGTATCGTATAGATACATTCGTTAAGACTTCCGTTAAGAAAAGCCGTCTTGACGTTCATTTGCCAGATTTCGTAAACGAAATGTGCGGCAATAGATAAGAGAATTCGGATAGACTTAAGCATGGCTACCGACGAAAAAGTTTTCTCATAATCATTCCCTTCTTTCTGAATAAACCCTTTAGTAACAAGCCTAACTTTAAAGGTTTTAACCTTCCTATCTACACCTCTTTTCCTCTTGTAGATCCACTTGTATCAAATGAATTTTATCCCTTCGGGTGGTTCTACAAGTTTTTAGACCTGATTGGAATACATAGATTACATCTCTGAATTCATAACCCTTTGCCAAAGATCTGTATTTTTGTCTTGTAGTGCGTCATTGTAGTTACCGAGCTCGATATCCAGTTCTGCCGGGTTCCTGTCAGAAGACTCTCCCAAGAATATATACCGGTCAGGTTGATGAGCAACCCTCTCACTACGACGAGACACTACTTATGTCTGTATACTAGTAGTAACAGACTATGCAAAATTTGAACCCTGTGCATCAGCACCCTGTTCTTGATTTGCACATGTCCCGATAATCCTCCCACTATGACGAGATAATAGAATATCAGTGACTGGTGGTTCCTCTTCCGTTCTACTAGTATTTTCTCTCAATGCTTCCAGAATAATTTTACTTTTAGACCTATGATCTATAATATAATCCTCTTCCAAGAATCGGGCATTGGTGCTAACAATGACCTTCTGATCCTTAAAATTATAAAATAGACTACCTTTCGTTCCCCTGGGATACCCCACAAAGAAATAGACTTCTGTCATCGGTTCCAACTTACCCGCATTCCCTTTTAGCACATGCGCTGGACACCCCCAAATGCGAATGTGTTTCAGATTAGGCTTACGCCCGGTCCACAATTCTGTGAGAGTAGAAGGTACTGACTTAGAAGGTACCAAGTTCAGAATATAAGCCGCTGTCTCTAAAGTGAGTTTCCAAAATGAATGTGGTAAACCTGAATAACTCATCATTGACCTTACCATCTCCATAAGAGTCCTATTCATTCTTTCTGCTATACCATTCTGCCGAGGAGTGCCAGGTGTAGTCAACTGGGATGTAATCCCCTCTGATGATAAGTAGTACTTAAACTCTCCAAAGTGGTCTCCTCCACCACGGTCGGATCGTAGTGATTTGATATACTTTTACCTAGATGCTTCTCCGCCTCCGCCTTGAATTCTTTAAATTTTTCAAAACATTCAGGCTTACGGTGCATCAGGTAAATGTATCCATATATTGAGTAGTCATCAATGAAACTGACAAAGTACTCAAAGCCAACTCTAGCCCGAATTATCATAGGACCACACATATTATAATGAACTAGTTCCAACGGTTCTTTAGCTATATAGCCTTTGACCGAAAATGGCCTCTTGGTCATCTTACCATCTAAGCAAGATTCACATATTAGAAGTGCCTCCACTTTTAATAAATTAAAAACCCTTCCGCTTAAATTATTTGGCCGCCGGATAATTAAATCCACCTGCAGGATTTGGCCTGGTCAGAACTTATAAACATCCTTAAGGGGGTATCGTCAATTTCGATCATTCAAGACGTATATTTCATCAATAATTAATATTTTTCATATAAATAATATCACTATCCAACTCACCGAGAATATAGACCCATATAAGATCGCACCCTTTAATAAATTAAAACAACGAATATTAAATATACACAAATTAATAATTATTTTAGGATTAAGAGGATAAGCACTATTTATAATAATCTTGGGGTGTGAATTAATTTATATAGGTAGTAGTCAGTACTAAATTAATTACCCTAAATGTCAAGTTCAATATACACGCAGTGTACTGGCACAGAGAGTCGGAACAATAGACGACGTTATTATCTGTTTCCCGTAACCAAGACAGGCTTACTAAAACTCTGTGCCACAGTCGTACCGATGGTATGTTCATTTTTATCCAAAATGAATGTGGCAAACCTGAATAACTCATCATTGACCTTACCATCTCCATAAGAGTCATATTCCTTCTTTCTGCTATGTCCAGGTACATAAAGATAATCTCTCAATATTAAAACTCGATCTCTACTAAAACTGAGAGTGACATCTCTTACTGCAACTGTTGTTACCTTTATATTATTATCCATAAGTAGGTAAATCTCCCAATCACTAAGTTGTCAGGTTTTCTGGAACTCCTGCAATGAATTGCAGACATGATTAATGACTCCCGTATCTACACACCAGGTACCGGTAGATAACACCGCTAAACATGTTTCTACAATTAGTGAATAGAAATTACCCTGTTCGTTCTGTCTTCTGAGAAATACTTGACATAACTTTTTCCAATGTCGGGTCTGGTTGCAGTGAAAACATCTGCCTTTCAACTTTTTCACACCAGTCTGTGGCCCACTAACTACCCTGGAAAATGTGTCCCCCTATTTTTGAACCTTTTTCTTCTTCATACATTTTGACCCCGAGGAAGAACCTTTTTTCTGAAACAGACACATTTTTTGGTATTGAAAGAATACTATTTGTAGTTAAAGCTATATCCATGTTACATTTTCAGTCAACAAAATTTGGTCCAGTAAGTTTGTTTTCTTTGAGTATTGAAGTGAATGGGTTGAAATTTAATTTAATCCTGAGAATCACATAATTAAAAAATCGTTAATTATGATGAGCAAAATTTTGATTTCATTTTAATTTGGTTCCCTCTACCATTTTAAAATTAATTCGCCAGCAACCTGGTAATCTATGAATAGCATGCCACGTCGGGTAGACGTCTACTATCAATTATAAGACCAGACAGGCCAATTCATTTTAATTTTACTATCTAGGCAACTGACTATGCTAAGTAAAATTAAATAGATGATATAGCTTGGATCTAGTATATCATAGTAGTGACTCACTTGGAGAGAATACTATTATATACAGCTAAGTGTTAACCGTCACCTAGTTCCAAATTAATCGCTTCGCAATGAACTCTTCAGTTTGAGAAGTGATCTACACTAACAATTATCCAGAATTATTCCTAAAGGAGATTTGTGCTGGCGATACCGCAATTAATCTGTCCGTTGGGGAGGAAGGCCTTACTGCTGACATGCAGGATTTAATTGCATCGCCTACAAACTAGTGATGGAGACCGCGGGATTTATCTGTGAATAAATTTTCTCTCCCACTTAAATTTTTAAAATATTTTTTAAGGTTATAAAAATCCGTTTAATTAAAATAAATTTATTAATTTCGAAAGCCACACGATCTGAAAGAATCAAATATCTTTTCGTGTACACGAT
>JAOTRH010348221.1:0-36582 GCA_034768845.1 Heliamphora exappendiculata | reverse complement strand
GTGAAGCGAGTAAACATATCAGATATAGTTTCATCATGCTTCATTTTGAATAGTTCATATTTATGCACAAGTAAACTAATTTTTGACTCTTTCACTTGATTAGTACCCTCATGGATAACTTTGAGTCTGTCCCAAATTTCTTTTGCGGTGTCATAAGTCAAGATCCTATTGAACTCATTTGAGTCAAGTGAGCAATAAAGGAGATTCATAGCTTTAACATTTTTTTGTACCTCTCTAATGTCAGTTTCAGTCCATTCTTCTTTTGGTTTATAGACAATTTCTTTTTCAACAGTTTTGGTGGGTCTTTTGGGTCCATTTATGATAACCCGCCAGAGGTTACTGTCTACGGCTTGAATGTATATTCTCATTCTAGTCTTCCAATAGTTATAGTTTGTTCCATTAAACAAAGGAGGTCTGTTGATCGATTGACCTTCAGATTGGGCAGGTCCAATACTAGTGGTTGCCATATAAAACTCTTATACAGTTAAGTCAAAAGCAAGAGCCCAAGCTCTGATACCAATTGTTAGATCTAGACAACCCAAGAGGGGGGTGAATTGGGTCTTAAAAAAATAAATAGAAAATTAAAGAACTTTTTCAAAAACCTTTTAATATTGCAATAAAGTAAGATATGTAAATATTTAAGCAATGCAAATATTAAAAGATGAGGGATAGAAAAATAGAACCAGACACCAGGAATTTATAATGGTTCGGATTTATCCTAGCCTACATCCACTCCTCAAGATTTTTCTTGAGTATTTCCACTATTCAGAATACTTTATGAGCAAATTCCAAGCCTTTACAAGTTTTAAGACTTCTCTTGAGCTATCTAAATGTTTACGGGCACATTCAACGCCTTACATAGCTTCAAGAAGATCCTATGAAAACAAGCCTCTATTTACTTCTAATCTCTCTTCAACTCTTCTTTGATGAGTTTCACTCACTCACTCAAAGGCTAAAGGGTGACTCACCCTTGATTACAATAAATGAGGTGTAATAAATGAAGAACACTCACTCTCTTTACAGAAAAGATTTACAATAAATGAAAGGGTAAAGAGAGATGAGGAACAAGAACTGGAGTTGCAGCAATAAATGTGAGCTTGATGATTTCTGAGATTGATTTGAGCAGTGAAACAGTAAATGCAAGTCTCCAACCTTCTTAAATGCTGAGAAGTAACTTCTTATATAAGTTCTTGTGAGTTCTTGACCGTTGGAGGTAGGTGGGGGCAATAAATGCCAAAAATTCAACCGTTGAGATCTGCCGTATTTTGAATTTTCGTCTTTAGGGTCGACACAAATAGTTTTGGTGTCGATACAAAGTGTCTAGGGCAGGGTTCTTCAAGTGGTTGGGTCGACACAAATTTTTTGAGGGGTCGACACAATTTCTGCACTTTACCTTCCAACGTTCTAGGGTCAACATATTTTGAATCTGGTGTCGACTCGTTTGAAACTTCGGCATCCGGAGGAACAACTTTGTGTCGACTCAACTTGCCTTTGGTGTCGACACTAAATCTCTGCAGGAAGTCTCAGTACTTTTGTGTCGACACATTTGGTCTTTGGGGTCGACACCAAAATTTTGCAGTCAGCCTTGGTTGTTTTGTGTCGACATATTTGCTCTTAGGGTCGACACTAAAATTCTGCAGGTAGGCTCGGGACTTTTGGATCGACACGATTTGTCTTGGGGTTGACACCAAAAATTGCAGGAGGTCTCGGTTGTTTTGTCTCGACACAATTTTCATTTGTGTCGACTCAAACTTCTGGATTCCAAAAGTGAGGATCACTTTTGTGTCGACACAAAATTGATTTGTGTCGACTCAAATGAGTCCTTGGCACTTTGGTAATTTTGTGTTGACACAAAAACCAGTTTGTGTCGATACTAACATTTTGGTACCTGAAGTTCAACTTGTAAAACAATTAGGGTGTCAAACCATTTGATCAACGAGTATTGACACACTTGATAAGCCTCAAGTATACTTTGCCTTAAAAGTGCTTGACTTGATCTTTAATTAAGATAAACACAAAATATTTTAATTAAAGAATGCTCAAGTGTTTAAACATTTTTTAGATAAAAGTCATTTCTTTTTTGTTAAGGTGTCAACTTTGATTGTTCAAAATGTATTAACACTTTCATTTTGAAAATTTAAAAATATTATCCATTTAAAACCATTTATTCTTAAAAAATAAATTATCAAAATTATCAAAATCAAATTAAAAAACCCTTGGGCTAACACTCTTCTTCTCCAAAGTGAAACTCAAATCTCTCCTTTTTTTCGCTCTTCTCTCCTTTTGTCGATTTTTCTCGATTTTTACCACTCTTCTCTCCTTTTTCTGATTTCTCTCAAATTTTTTCGCTCTTCTCTCCTTTTTTACTTTCTCTCTTTATTTTTTCACATATCTCTCCTTTTGCTGATTTCTTTCGATTCTTACCTCTTTTCTCTCTTCTCAGATCTGGCTAATAGAGAAGGAAAATCTTCTACAAAAATAGGGTTCAAAAAGGTACAACGCTGTTACCTTGGTTTGTCTTCCTTTTTACCCGATATGCACTACTGAAGCAGCTTGGAGACTATCTTTCTTCACCGACTAGAAGAGACACACTTGGTAGTGCTCCTAGTGACAGATCCCTTTTATGACTTTGACCATTATGGACCATTCAGATGTTTTGGTGATTGTCTTGTGACTGTCCACTTTTTATTACCCACATAGGATCATAAGACAGTTTAGTCGAGGTCAAATCATATTTTATGGCTTATGGGATTGTATTAATTTATCTTCCCTTCAGGCCCCATATCTGGCGCGGTATCTAGAGGCTTCACTATCTCATTCACTGATGGAGATGCAAGAGTTGCCCTACACTGAGATCCCCGAGGAGTACAATGCGTGATTGGTTTAGGATAAAGAGAGCATAAACAAAGAAGATGCAGGAGAACAAGAAGCGAAGAGGAGGAAGATTTAAGGAACTAGCTTTTGCTTTTAGAATTTTGTAGCTTTCTTCTTTATTTAGAGTTTGGTACTTGCGTACCCGCCCTTTATTTCTATAACCTTGTGATTACAACTGAAATAATGAAAATTTCACGTTTATTTGAAAAAGGTTCCCAATTATTTAAAGTCTTTTGATTCTTGCAATTAAATAACTTTATTATTAAAACTCAAAGATAAATTTGCATTGATCATTACTCAGATTCAAAGATAGCTAAAACAAAGAAAGTGGCTGGACTTTTTGAAAGAAACTGCCTACGTATCCCAAAAAGTGGAATCAGACCATAACGTAGTTCGAGCTCAGTTTACTCTCGGGTATTACCACTCTCCTTTTATAATACCCTAACTTTTTCCAAGGTTGCCCTTTCGAGTTTTCGGCCTTGCGGGCAACTCTAACTTTTGCCTGGGTCGCCTTTCCGATTTTTAACCTAGCGAGCTTTTCTTTTTATTTTGTTTTTCTCTCAAGGTAGTATTTTTTTTGAGCTGGTTCAAGTTGATTGGAGTGGAGAACGGGTTACCACCCAGATCCATGATGATTACAGCACCACCAATCATAATAGTCTTGATCAGATACGGCCTGGCCCAATTTGGCTTGAACTTTTCTCTTGGATAAAAAAAAATAGAAGCCTTGATTTCCTTAAGAACCAAGTCACCTTCTCTCAGATCCCGGGTACCCTTTGGCTATCCTCTTTTGATACCCTTGTGCATGGAACAGAATTTGTAGTCTTCTTTAATCAAATAAGAGAATCTTTTCCATCCGATTCCTCTACGATTCTTCTGCGAGTTGAGCCACGTCTTATACTTCTTGATCCTTTTAAAGAATTTTTGCAGCACTATGATATAGTCGTCTTGATCTTTTGGACTTCACAATCACATTGTTTACATACACTTTGACTTCCTTGTGTATCATATCATGCAACAAAATAGTGGCAGCCCTTTGGTAGGTTACCCCTGCATTCCTCAAGTCAAATAACGTCACACAGTAACAGTAGATGCCCCACGATGTAATGAATGTCATTTTTTCTCTGTCTTCAAGGTCCATTAGAATCTGATTGTACTCGAAAAAACCATCCATGAATGACAAGAGGGCGTTCCCCGCTGTACTGTCCACCAAGATGTCAATATGCGATAGTGGAAAGTCGCCTTTGGGTTGGCCTTGTTGATATCTTGGAAATCCACGCAAACTCTGATACGTCCATCCTTCTTCAAAATCGGTACTATATTCGCCACTCACTTTAGGTATTCAGTTACCATGAGAATACTAGCGTTGATCTGCTTGGTGACTTCTTTCTTGATTTTTAGAACCCATTCTGGCCATATTCTTCTCAATTTCTGTTTGACTGGTTTAGCATCGGAATATAAAGGAATATGGTGTTGGACAATATTGAGATCAATTTCGGGCATATCCTCGTATGATCATGCAAAAACGTCTTTGAATTTTTTTAATAAAGTCTTTAATTGTTCACGTTCAACTGAAAATAAAGAATAACCAATTTAGATAATTTGTGAATTAATTTTATTACCCAGATTTATTGACAAAGTTTCTTCAATTATTGGTTAGACACGCATTTCTACTTCTCTTTTTTATTAAAATTTTTAATTCTTCGGGGACATCCCCTTCGAATTGAAAATCATCAGAAAGCGTACAAAATAAATGAAGCAAAGCATAATAGTCAGAACCTTTTTTTATTTCATTGATATCAAAGAGAGCAGAAATTACAAAATCGAAAGTAAAAGAAAATGGTGCACAGACAGATGTGTCCTCGAACTCGACATTCAACTGATCAGATTGAAGCAAAGACTTCGACTTGACTCGAGACTTGAATCGTGCAAAATACAAAAATTTAAAAACCTGCTATGACATTCGGTGCAGATGGAGGTGGAATGACCTTATTGTCAATGAGATCCTAGATGTCATGGCGAAGTTTCATACAATTGTCGGTTGGATGTCCATGGCTTTGACGGTACGAGCAATATTTGGTGGGATCTTAGCGTAGCGGTAAAGGATTTGGAGGCGGCATTGGATCAAGAAGTTTTATCAGTCCTTTCCCGACTAGTTGATTAAGGGCCATGGTCAGAGAAATATTAAGGGGAGTGAAAACTCTCCTTGGCTTTTTCGGTTGCGACGGCTGGTTATTTCTGGGAGAAAGTGATGAAGGTGAAAAATTCGGTTGATCTGATTAGGGGTTTAGCAAATTCACCTCGTTAAAGCGAGATGCGGGGTTAGTGGAAGAGTTGGGATGGTTTTGGTTGTTGGATGGGTAAGATCTTCTCGACTTTTAGCTCGGCTCAGCCTCATTCATATCACCTGGCTGTATTGCATCTTCTATCTGAACCCCAGCATCAAATAACTGCTCGAATGTGAAGAGCGGCTGTGTGATCAGATTACGCTTCAATGGAGATTGGAGATTCTTGACTAGAATCCTCACCTGTTCCTTTTCTGTTGGTCGGTTTGTCATTTTAGTCGCCTTTCCCCTCCACCTAGTTAGAAAGTCCACAAATAACTCTCTACTTTCTTGACGAGTGGTCTCCAGCTCTCGAATGGTTACATCTAGCTGGACATTATAACTGTACTGACTGACAAATTCTGTAGCTATGTCTTTCCAGGTTCTGGTCTTTGCTACATCGAGGGAGAGAAACCACCTTTGTGCTTCCCCAGAAAGCGATCGGTGGAATAATTGGGCCTTGAGCTGATCATCGATCCCCATGGGGGAGAGAGTGCCAACGTACATCCTCAGATGAATCTGGGGATCTCCAGTGCCGTCAAACTTCTCCATCTCTAGCATCTTAAACTTTTCTGGCAGTTTAGCATCTGGGAATAAACACAAGCTGCCTATATCCATCATGTACTCTTCCACTCCCTTTGCCTTTCTCAGTACCTTCTCCATTCGATCAATCTTTTCTGCCAGCGCAGATTCCCTAGACTGGATAGTAATCTCTTCCTCCACTGGGACATGTTGGGGAACCCGGGGTGGCGCAGCGACTTATGGTACTTCTTACCCCTGGTTATCATCCCAAAAGTCAACGCCATTCTCATTTGTATCCTCCAACTGTCCGTTTGCACCGGGTAGACGGGCCTGAATTGCCTGTATCTGTGCCTGGCATTGGTTTTGAGCTTGAGTTTGCTGCTCCACGGCCCGTTGTATCTCAGTGATCGCCCTTATCAAGGCTGTCAGATTAACTTCATTCTCTGCCATTTTTGTTAATTCAGCTATCTGTTCAGATATCCTATTAGAGTCTGCCTATTACTGACCTAACCCAGACGCGTGTCAACTGTAATCTTTCTGGCTCAATGATATACTCCCAAAGAAAACCTAGATCCAAAAAGCAGAATGACCAGTATCAAATACCCCCCAGATAAAATTCTGACAATAGACAGCAACCCAGATACTGGAAACAGCAGATCATTAGTAGATAATAGCAAAAGCTGGAACAATGCAACTGTCGGGCTCATACTAGTAGTGTAACAACAAGACAACCCAAAAATGAGAATGATGGCCAAGAAATGGATCAACTAGATCCTAGAAGGAAGGTTCATCTAAACGGCGAAAAGGACAGCACTCCGGCAAGATGGCAGAGCTAGGCTGAACGGACTGGTTTGACCTAAAAAAAATTCTAAGGAAAAATAGACAGCATAACAATAGGGAAGCAACACTAACTCAGACGGGTCTAAGAAGGGAGCGAGCCTAAACGAAACCATGGGTGTAGAACTAACAACCCGGGAAGAACCCAAAAGAGGGAAAAACTAGCCTAGAGGCTTCAAAACAAAGCACGGGCATGACTACAGCGTGAAAACCAAACAAGGTGAAGAACAAAACTCGGGTAAGAACCCGAAGAAAAAACTACCTCAAGCAAAGAATAACAGAAAACCCCGACCAAACCCGAAAAAGGAACTAGCCTAATCCGAACAAACAATCCTAGCAATCGCAATCAAAACATACAATTAATAAAAACATATAATCTTACTAGGGTTAACAGAACCTAATGGGAGGGTTCTAAGTTTACTATATGCAAAAGGTCGATTTTGGTCAATCGAACAGGGTACCTTCTGAATAGAGCCGAATATATACCTCTCATGCCTAGAGTGGTGCAGGACATGGTCAAACAGTACGCTCGAACCCTTTTACTGCACCTATGGAAGCGTACAGTCAGTAAAGCTTACCCGTCTTCCCAACAATCCCCAAAACGGATGAACGTTCTGGGTATCAGGTCGACCAGGCAGGAAGGTGTAAGAACAAAGCACATGCATACGAGAATGCAAATGAAAATTTCTTATTAAGAACCAATGATGTTTTCAAGTCTAGCCCTCTTATTTGACTTTATAAATCAGTCCCCAGTAGAGTCGCCAAAAAATACTGTGGCGTTGGGATTTTGGGGTTTTGAAAATAGTCAAAAATAAGAAAATTTAAAAAAGTTTTGAAAACTATTTTAACACCTTGAAAGCCAAATTTTGAAAATCTCTTTTTGTTGAAAATAGAGTCGCCACTTGATTTTTGAGAAAAATCAAGAAAAATAAAAATAACTACTAATCTTTTAAAACGTTAACCAGAGAAAGAGGGTTCGGGAGCTGAGGTACGAATCGGGAAAGGTGTTAGACACCTCGTTCGCCCAACCATAAGGTTGGCCTTTACTAATCACCATTGGTTGTTTGATAAGATTTCTCAAATGCATTCAAATAAAGAAAGTGAAGACAAAAAGAGAATATCCAAAATTAAATATGTAAAATAAATAACATAAGTATATAGAACACCAAATAAAACAAGTATTAAAAGAAAAATCCTAAATCCTACGACATGCAATTTCTAACTAAATGATACATGAAATATTCCTACATGTGATATTATTTAAACATAGCATGTTTAAATGGAGGAACAAAAATATGCTATAAATTGCTAAATCATCTAAACATGTATTGCTACAAAACAAACTAAATTATTATAAACAAAATTTTAAAAAAAATAACTACAATATGCATATTATTGAAACAAACTAGATTTGCATTAATATGATGAACATAAAAGAAGTGCTAAGTGTCAAATAAAATATACATAAAATCTAATATTAAAAAGAATATTTACTAAGAAAGAAATTAAACATGGAAGAGAACTTAAAGATTTTAAAGAAGATAGAATTTACAAAGAAGATAGAATTTACAAAGAAGATTTATGCTAAAAAGAAGAAGATAGGAAAATACTTATTAAACTAATGAAAAGAAAACCTAATTATTCATGTTTTGTGTTTTAAAAAGAGGCAAAAGAAAATAAATGGAGAAGTAAATAAAAGAGAAGAAAATTACACTTGAAGATAAAATGTAGGTTAAAAAACTTTTTATGATTTTTTGGGTTTAGGGAAATGAAAAAAAAAAAGAAAGATAAAATAAATGCTAGGAAAAAAATTACACTAATATTAAAAGAAAAAGAAAAAAAAAATGAAAAATGAAAGCTAGAAATAAAATGGAGTATTAAGTTAACGTTATAAGAAAAGAAAAGAAAAAGAAATAGAATGCTAGAATATTAACATAAAAGTAGAAGAAAAGAAAAGAAATGAAATACTATAATTAAATGCGTGTAATATTGATGATTACAACTATTTTTATGTAAGTGCTTTGATTACAACAATAACGACATCGTTAATCGTATTGTTAAATTATATTAGCACTACTTAATGATTTAATAAGCTTAAATGTAGGTAAGAAAATAAACAAAACAAGTAAACTAAGTAAGTTAAAATTTGAATTCAAACATAAGTAAAGCAATTGTAAGCGATGCAAAAATATAATAAAGATGAAATAGTCAAATTAACTCGGTCACTCCAAAGAGGTAGAAAATAGAGTTAGAAAGACCAGAGATCCAAGCAAAATACCTGGATCGCTAAAGAATCCTCGAGTCGGGGAATGGTGCCAACGATCCAATCCTCAATATCCAAGTTAGGGTTTTAATGTAGGCACGGAGGTTTGGCTCTCGGTACTTCGGCAGGATTTTGGCGTCGGGGATCGGGATTGCTCGGCGACTCGGCAAAGCTTCTCTCACTAAACTTCCCTCTAATTTTTTGTCTTTGAAAACGTACCAGGGGGTCCAATATTTATAGAATTCTTCAACCAATGAGATGCCGACACGTTCTGGGACACGTCAGGATTTTTGAAGTTGGCGGTCGCCAGGTCATGAGTTGGCGGTCGCCAGGTTGGAGTTGGCGGTCGCCACTGTTGGCTAGGGTTTTCACAAGGTTCTATTAACGGTCACCACAATGAACAAGGCGGTCGCCTTGTTTGGGCAGCAAGTTTCGATGGTTCGATAAAATTTCATTGATTTGAAGGTTCTGGGTTCAAATATCGAGCTTGGATCACTTCTCGAGGATCGTATCGAGGCACTATTCCACCTATTTTCATCATCGAATTTGCCTAAGATTAGACGGGGTCAAATTGGGGTGTCTACATTCACTAATGGGCTAAGACTCAAACCTTGGGCAGCAAAACCCCCGTGCCTAGCAAGCAACCACAAAAATTTGTAAACGTAGAATAGTTTCCCTTAGAATTGCAACGTACTAAGAAGATTCGGGTTTTCGAACATCTTCCGATTTAAAGACCATGGTTATACTTCTTTTTAAAACTAAAGGCCACTAACATATTGTAGGGTTCTTTTGGAATAGACAAAGAATAAACAATAATGTAGAGGCAAAATATGTAAAATAACCAGAAACACAGAACGAAGAGAGATTAGGTTGGGTGAAGGAGAAGGCTAGTTTGAGTTTAGAATATTAATAGTGTGAACATAGATATGATCATCTCAATCCCGAATACCTCCAGAGCATGGCCACCCCTCCTATTTATAACCCTTAAAAGAGTTCTGTTAGGAGTAGGATAGGACTCCCTAAGAGGTATAATTGAATCATTAAAGGTGATCTCAGGGAATCAAGAGATTCTATCCCGAACATCAACTAGCTAGTGTTCTACTCCAACTCAACTAAGTCGGCCAACGGTGCCCCGCAGGTACCCGACCCATTCGGGCCCAATACCCGACCCACTCGGGTCGAGTGACTTAAGGGTCACTCGAGTGACTCGACTGGGAGGGTCCTGCACTTCGACAAACCCTTTTTCTTAGTCACCAAACCACATATCTCCCAACATCCCATGAAGAATAGTACTGCCATTATTTTCATTATCTTTAGGACAGTCTGTCAATATAGTCTGTGCTATTTATTTTGTTCAGTCTGTGCTGAGCCACATTGTCTATGCTATGTCATTATAATTAGATAGTCAGAACTACATAGCCTGTGCTATCTTCACGACCTATGTCATAGCAATAATTGTATAGTCAGAGCTACTCACAGTCTGTGTTCTGCTTCATAGTATGTGCTATGAAATATCTTCACTCGTAGTCAGAGCTACACTTTTATAGTCTGTGCTTTGAAATGTTTTATGCCATAGTGCAACAAATAGTCATGTCAGGCATCCGAGCTATTGGCAACCATAGTCGTTCGGACCCTCATGGTTCGAGCAGGTCATCCTTTCTAAGTCGAGTATTCCAAATGCTGCATAATGCAAGTGTTCCTTATTTACCTATTCGAGTGACTAAGAGTCGAGTGACTCTTGTTCAAGTTGTTCGACCTTCCTTTGTCTAAGATGCTCAACCCTATCAAATTCTCCTACCACTCAAGTTTAATTTATTGATTTGCTCGGCTGTCCGTCTGAAAATCCACAATTAGATCTTTAAAAGTATCACCAAATCGCCTTCCTTATCAAAACTATCCATTTGAGTCATATACCAGAACCATTAACTCGAGTGGTTCAGGTTCAGGTTTAGATTTATTGCGATTTCATATGTATTTCATTTTAGCCATCTCCATTTTGCCCTTGCAGGTATGCAAGTCACTCGACCCATACTCGCGTGTGTACCACACGCACTGACTTGCATGCGTGCATGCAGATGCCAGCTGTTGTGTCGCCTCGACTTCCCTAAATTGGCACATTTAATGCTTTTTTTTTACTTTTTGCATTCCTTTGATTAGTCCTTTAAGTAGCGCATGGGGACTCATTTGGTCCCACATTTTCAGAACCTTATCCTCTTTTCCTCTCCTATCTTCATACCCATGGCTTCACGTGCTCTTCGATCCTCTTCTACCGTGAATGTAGGTGATCATGGGGCTCACTTGGAGTCTCACCCTACTGTTCCTTTCACCGAATGGTGTATGACGCTATTCTTTAGAGGAAAGAATGACACCTTTTGGAGAGTTGTTGATGCCTTTACTCTAAACCCTCCTTTTACTACTCAGCCACTACTCCTTTACCCTGAGGCTGTACCCAATGAGGCTGAAATGATCACCCTCTCCTCCATTACACGTCTCCAGATTGAGCGAGGGGATTTTCTATTTTCGCTCCTACAATTCAAAACCCCTTCTGAACCCCCTTTCAGATGGCCTGAGTGGATGGATGATGTTATTCACAGTGATGTTTATCGCCGCATCTTTGAACATGTGGGCATTCTTTCGTCTATCATGATTTCTTAGAGTCTCCACATGAGTCGCTCCACAGCCAGCTTGGAGGCCCTTATTAGCCATTGGAGCACTGATTCCCACACTTTTATAACCCTTTGGGGGGAGTAGTCTCCGACCCTAGAGGACGTATTCGTACTCCTCCAACTTGATATCTGCGAGTAAGCCATTTTTTTACCCTGAGCACATATTGAAGGCTGACAACACCATCGCCATAGAGCTTTGAGCTTGCCTGACTCTTACTACTAGTTATGGCAGTCATTTCGATGACCTTGGTAATTCCCTCGAGACTCGTCGCTCATCAACCAAATCCACATACGCATCGTGGATTAGGTATTTTCTCAAGGACATCCAGCGCAAGAATGTAATTCAGGATTGCGTAGAATTTTCTGGGGCGGATTGCAACCAAGCCCTAATTCTTTCGACTTTTATTTCTCTTTTCTTATCGATGTTTATGTTCCCTAGCAGTCCACTAAACGCGTGAACCTTCTGGTATTCCCTTTAGCAGCCTAGTTGTCTCATAGAGAGCAAATTCCTTTGGCTCCTTAATTCTTCGGTACCTTATACCACCGCCTAGACCTCATTCAGATTGAAATGGAGCGATCGGTTGGTCGCAACGACATTGCTACGTTCATGAATACTACCATCCTTCAAGCTGTGCTATTCGAGAAATTTTCTAGTTTTTCCCCCCGCCCCATTCTTTTCCCGCATACTAAGAAGATTCAAATCATTAACTCGGACGGTGAGCCCGCAACCGAGGAGATCCTTTCCACAAATGCCCTGATCTTGCGAAGGAATGGTCATGGAACTGCCAAAGACTTCATGCAATTTTTTGTTGATTGTACACAATTTATAGCTCCCCCATACACTACTGCCCTCATTGGGATTGTTTTCCCCAATGGGTACTTCGACGCACCCCAATACCTCCAACTCAAGACAGCCACTTCTCTCGACATCCTTCATACGACAATTCTATCCATGCTTATACCAGGTTTTTTCAGTAAGTTTTTTACAAATTTTGTGTATAAAAAACAATAGAAAAATAGGTCCGAAAATGCAATAAAAAGTAGCGGCAAAATAGCCCACCGGCGACGACTTTGGCCGACAGCTTAGGGGTCGTTTTTGGCTTGATTTTAGGACTTTTTCAAGACGAATTTTGTACAATTTTTAATATAAAAAATAGCAGTAAAAAGGTTTTAAATAGTCAAAAAAATAGCAAAAACCTGGACAAAAACTAGTCAAAATAGGTGGCAATAAGGGCAGCGAACAGCAAGTTGCTCGAAACTGTTCGAGGCACGATTTTGAGATTTGTCAGGGCTATTTTTGAGGCGTTCTTCAAGGCATCGTATTGCTAGATATCAGTGATAAAAAAGTACAAAATGTGAGCTAAATCAATCACGAAAAGAAGGTAAAACAGTCGGCGCAAGTTGGGGCAGCGCAAGTGGGCGGCAACAGCTTCTTTGGAGGTTTTCGACGGCTATTTTCGGGATGTTTTCGAACCATGGATTTTTACAAAAAATAGTATATTTCGAAAGCTATTTTTCAAAAAAAAAAAAGGACAAAAACAAAGTTCGAATGAAGCTAGAACGGCCACAAGAAGTTGGCGTCACAGCAAGCGGTGCGGCAGCAGCCGCAGTGGTGGTTCAAAGGCCGTCGAAAGCCATTTTTCTCGATATTTTTGAACTTAAATTTTTACAAAAACATAGTATATTTTGTTAGCTACATTTTAGAAAAATGGGGACAAAAATGGTGTTCGAAAAAAGGTCAAAAAAGCATCAAAAAGAGGCTAGAATAGTGCTATCGGCAGCTGTCGGTGGGTGGCCGACGGTGGTGGCTATTTGAGGCAACTCCAGAAGATTTTTTGATATGTTTTGATTGAGAAGTGTGGTATATCTATAAAACTACAAATAGATGAATTCTTATTCGATTTTGACAAGAATAAACAGTTTTCTGCAACGATTGAAAAATTGGAGGCTTATATAGATACAGAAACTTAAAAGTCGATAGAGTTTCACCTCGATCATAAAATCGGACAATATTTATCTTATTTATTTATTTATTAAACTGCATAGATAATAAATATTGATTTTATATTTCCTATTTAATTTAACTAATTCAAAAAATTAGATTTTAATTAATATTTGATAAAAAATAATATTAAGTTTTTTAATTAAGATTTTTTTAATTAAATGAAAAAACTTTAGGTATTTTATTTTTTACAAAATAACTTATTTAACATATTTTTTTAATAAATCGGATATCTTGAAAAAATGTAGATATTAATTTTGAATTTTTGGATTAATTAAGTAGAAAAGATTTAATTTTAATAAATTATTTTTTTCTTAAATGTGTAACAAATCGTACTTGAATGCCTTTATTCAACACCTTAACTGTAAAGTAAAAGAAAAACTGTACATTTAATTTTTTTACACATTAAAATATGAAAAAGATGGTTTGAAAAAAAAATCAAAATTTTTCAGATCATGTGATTTTCAAAATTAATAAATTTATTTTAATTAAATAGTTTTTATAATCTTCAAAAATATTTTAAAAAACTAAGTGAGAGAGAAAATTTATTCAAAGATAAATCTCGCAATTTTCATCATTAGTTCGTAGGTAATGTAATTAATTCTGCGTGTTGGCAATAAGGTATTCATCCCAATCGGACAGAATTAATTGCGGTATCGCCAGTGCAAACCTCCTTCAGAAATAATTCTGAATAATTATTAGTGTAGATCGCTTCTCCATCTGAAAAGTTTATTGCGAAACGATTGATTCAGGATTATGTGGTGGTTAACACTTAACTATAATTAATAGTATCCTCTCTATCTGAGTTACTACTATTATTTAGTTAACCGAAACTATGTCAGTTATTTAATTTTACTTGGCACGGTCTGTTACCTAGATAGTAAAATTAATAGGAATTAACCTATCTGGACAAACGATGGATAGTAGATGTTCTCCCATCGAAACATGTTATTCACATGGTACTAGACTACTGGAGAATTTTTTTTTTTAAAAAAAGGTAGAGGGAACCAATTTAAAATAAAATTTAAATTTTTTGCTCGTTATAATTAATTATTTCTAATTATGTGATTCTCAATATTAAAATGAGTTTTAATTCAGTTGCGGTTATACTCAAAGAAAACAAACTAACGGAACCAAACTATGTAGATCAGAAAAGAAATATGGATATAATTTTAACTATCGAGAGTATTTTTAGAATACTAGGAAATGTGTTTGTTTTTAAAAAGGGTTCTTCCTCTAAGCTGAAAGGCAATAAGAAGAAAAAAGTTTAGAAACAGAGTGACAGAATTTTCAAGGTAGTTAGTGGGTCACGGACTGATGTAAAAAAGCCAAAAGATAGATGTTTTCACTACAACCAAACACAGCACTGGAAAAAGAAATGTCCAATTTATCTTAGCAAGCTGAATAGTCAGGGTAATTTCTGTTCACTGGTTATGAAAACATGTTTAGTGGTGCTATCTACCGGTACCTGGTGTGTAGATATAGGAACCACTAATTATGTCGGCAATTCATTACATGGGTTCTAAGAAACCCGACAACTTGGTAATAAAAAGATTTATATGCATATGGGCAATGATACAAAAGTGACAACAGTTGCAATGGAAAATGTCACTCTATGTTTTAGTAGAGATCAAGTTTTTATATTGAGAGATTGTCTTTGTGTACCTACCAATAGAAGAAACTTAGTTTCCTTTTCTAGATTGGTTAAAGACGGATATTTAGTTTATTTTAATAATTCTGTGGTTATTACGGATAATAAACAGGTTATCTGTTCTGGTACATTGGTGGATGATCTTTATGTTATTATGTAACAACCCAATTTTTAAACCTCTGGATTAAGAACGTTAAATCAATCGAAACTAAATTTTCAAATTAGGGTTAGATCAAGAGCAAGAATTCTGAAGGATTAAGTCAAGAACCAGATCTCGGAATTGAAAACCCTAAAGAAGAAAAGGCATCTCTTAATCCTAGAATCCCATAAGAAAATGGAGAATTACAATTTGGTCCAAGAACAATAACAAAATTTTCGAAATGACCCAAATTGAAGGCGTACACAAATAACAAGGCTTTTAGTCCAAAAAATAGGAAAGCTAAGTGCCAACCCAATAATTAAGAAGAAATTATACGCAAAGGCTTAATATTTTATAATTCTCAATAATTGCACGTTTAACCCCGAACTTTTGAATAATTACACTTTTAGCTCAAAACACTCCACAATTGGTAAATTCATGCTAAACTACACAACTATTACGAAAATACCATAACATTCTCTTATAATCATTGTAAAAGTCATTAACAATCTTAGTACAAACAAATTACATGCAAGTCTCTCAATTCTCTTCATCGGCACAAAAGTCTTCGAGGTAATCCTTGTTCATTTTCTACAACAAACACTAACTCATGAGTATATATATATATATATAAGTACCCGATTTTAGATTACGAAAATTAGCAACGAAAACCCACAAAGACTAGAACCCCAAAATTGGATTAGAATGGGAACAAAACCCTAAGATTCAAAGTAAGACCTACAGAATATAGAATTCTCTAATACCAAATTCTAGAAATTGAAAATCATAAACAATCATAAAATTATAAGTTAGTCCAAGAAGATAGAGAAATTACGAAAAAGACAAGCTGAACCCAAGTGTAATTTTACATAATCTTTTAATCAAACAAGAATGAAACCTTAAGACACAAGATTTAAACCCCGAACCCTTAAGGACAATTGATATAATTAAAAAAAATTAAAACCCTAAAACCACATAAACTCATAGGATCACAATCCTACAACTTGACCTAAGAAAATCATGGATTATGAAAACGATTAGAAATAAAGTCCAAAAATATTATGCCTAACCCGTTAGCCTATAAATGTTAAATCAATCCCAAATCTAATAAAGCCCAGCAAGAAGTTTAACTTAAGCCCAAATCGTAGTATTAGCGACGGTTAGCCGACGAGATCTTAGGTCACTAGAATGATGTAAACTCTAACTCAACTCGAAATCCTAATTCGATCCGAAAATTCTAAAAAAACCTAATACTCAAGAAGCAAAACCCTAATATTTAGAGAAGACTCCCAACATCCTAAATTAAGTAAATAATATGAAATATTATGTCAAAAATCAAAAATTCTCATAATTAGGGTAAAATGACTATTTTGCTCTTAGTACAACAAAAATTCTTAAAAATTTAAATTTTCACACATGAACACCCTAAATCAAATATTTAAATACAATTAAGTAAAAAAAGACAAAATGACAACAAGAATGATAGAAATGCTCATTAATGGCCTTCCACCTCAGGATTTGTGCCTAAAAGTGACTTTTTATTTTTTTAAGCTAAAAATGAAAAAATATTGTACAAAATAGCATTATTATAACTCAAGACTTTTTAAACAAGTAATATACATAATAATATAATATTATAGGCTCAAGAAAGAAAACAAATTATTATTAAAGTTCTTACACACTTAAATAAGTCAAAAAGTCACATCTAGTCAAAATAGCTTAAAGCAGCTTAATTGCCTATATTTAAACAATTGATTGTTGTCAACATTTTTATAAACTATGATAATAATAATAACACTAAAATAATTCATTTTAGTAAGTTAAAAGACCAAAAAGATACATCAAATCAATTTTAAAAACTCTTTCTTAGACAATGTAGTGCCAAAATACCACCAAATAAGCACTTAATACAAAATTTGAGCACAAAAACCAACCAAACAGCCCCTTGGACGAATTCCCATCTTATATTTCTGAAAATTTAGATTACAAATCTCTTAAAAAGGTCTCCACCTCCTATGCAACCAATGAAAATTTTAAAAAATCAAAAATTTTCTTACGCATTAATAATTATTTCCACTACCTTTTCTCCTATAAAACCAACACTTAAGCCCCAATCTTCCCTTCATATTTTCGTCCAAGAGAATTGAGAGAGACCAGATTTCTTTGAGTGCTCAAGTGTTCTTCAAGTGTGGGAGAAAAAGAAGGAGAAACAAGAAGAAGAAGAATGAAGGAGCTTGAATGAGCTAGGAAGATTATTAAAGCCAAGTCCTAATCAACCTTCAACCTTAACTCAATCTCTACAAGTAAGTAACTCTTGAATCCTATGCTTAAACTCCTTTCTAATCTGTCCCAAACTCAAGTCAATCCATGCTTAAACTACAAATCAAGGACAAGAACAAAAACACATGAAAAAGGCATCATAGTTGGAATTTAGGGACTATTTTAGAAGTTTTGTGAGTTATTAAGTGGTTGGAGATTTGTAACTTTGAGCTTTGTGACTTATATATGTTCTGGAGTTTTGGTAAATAAACATACACCACATGTATGCAAGGAAAATTGATCAAAACAAAGCCCACAACATGCTAGGTGGGTAGAAACCAAGATAGGCCTGAATATCTCTAAGTTTTAACTTTATGCCCAAAACTTTGAACAATTATAACTAATTCTAGAACAATCATCTAAGTGAGTTCTTTATAGCCAAACCTAGGTTACACTTGAATATTTACCCTTAATTTGTTAAGTGTGTAGTGACATGTTTTGTTGTGGGACTTAAAGTATAGGCTTTAATTAAATTATATTGGATGATTAGTGTATTAGAGTGATTATTTGATTATTAGAATCCATACCGCTAAGTTGAGTCCATGTCTTATGAATTGTAACTTGTTCTTCACATACTTGTACCCCATACTTTAAATTGTTGTACTTAGCGCTTGAGAAACTTGTATATTGCCATGATAATACTATGCCATGCTTTGATAGTTGTATTTTGAGATACATGTTAAATCATTGTGAGCATTGTTGCATTTCCATTCATAGCATGTTGGAGTCTACCGTGTATGTACCATTGTGGGTTTGGGGTTTCGGAGTTATTGTTTTCCGTAATTCTAAGTCTAGGATGACCATGGATGCCAGTTGTTATTGTTTGGAAAGTATTCTTTGTGAACACCCTGGATGCGTCCCTAGTGAATGAAATTGGATTTTGACGAAATTTGTGTTAATGATATTGTTGGGAACCATGGGTTTTGTCGCTAGCATGCTATTATTGGTAATCTAAACTTGGAGTTGACACTGGTGCGAAAGCATCATGCTTCTTAAGGTGGGAGCGTTTAGGTTCAACCCAAACCTCATACTGTTGCAATTTTTGCAATAAAACAGCTGTGGCATGTAGCCGGGTGAAGGATTTACTATTCGCAACGAGGAGTAGTGATGGGTTTAGTGTGCAATTTATCTATAAAGCCTATTTCTTAGGATTCCCAGGGTAGAGTTCACATGATCAGCTTTACAGTTGGAAGTTGGGCTGTGGGCACACACATCTCATGCATTGCATTGCACTCCTTGTATATTAATTCTGTACTTAGTTATTCTCCAAAAAAATGTTATGCTTAAATCTTTATAACTGTGGGTTTTGATGGATTACTTGTGGGTTTATTAGGTAGGATTTAGGGTTTACTTTTGAGCTTCAACTGACAGCATTTACGCCATAGGTGAATGGCAAGATTTACCAGAAGGGAAATTTCACGAAGAACTTGAATGTTTGGAGGAAGAACGGTATGAGGAGCCACAAGGATTTGACATTGCTCCTGGGGAGCAATAGCCTACCATTTTTCGTTTTCTTTTGTCTTAAGTTGTTAATCCAAGATATTTTGCTTCCATTCTGATGGATGATTGTAAAACGTATACTCGTTCTAATGTTTTTCCAAACATTAAGCTATTTTTATGCAATTAAGTACTTTACTTATTTATGAATGAATCGGTAGAATAACTCTAATTATATGGATATATATGTCTTTAACGTTCCTGAGAATCGGGGCATTACAACATGGTATCGGAGCCTAGGTTTAGTGAACCTTTAGGCCTTGAGTTATGGAAAACCATGCGTTATGTCGTGTAGAAGCTCTGTAAGATGCATTGTCTTAATTATTATTATCATCTATACATTATAAGAACTAAAATCTACTACGTCTAAGCCTTATAGCGAGTTGCATCAGGACGCTACCAAGTTCGAGAGCAGCAAGGAATCTACATGTAAAAAACCGAGTAAAGGCATCTAGATCGAAGACCGGAGATTCATGCAATGAGATAATTTATTTTAAGGGGGATAGATATGAGTACGTAATAGGACAAGTTTTAAATCTCACCTCAAGAGCCACTGTTAGAACCTCGTAACTTCATCCTTATAAGTCCTTTTCTCATTTACCCCAAGCCCTTATGTCAACTTTTTTGAAGTTTTTTGCATGTCCTTCCTTCTTATATCATCAGTTCTAAACGGTATTGTAAAGTGTCATTCGTCGGTAACCTTTATGCACCGAGTCTTGTTGGTAACCCTATCAAAAATTCAATCTTAGAAAATACCTTTGTCCTCAAGTTTTCATGCCTCGATGATGATCGGTATTCGCATTTGACTCTCCTCTAATTCAAGCCATCATCTTTGAACTAACTCTTCTTTCGTAAAACTCGATATCAATTCTTTGTTAATTACCCATTCCGAACATTCGACATTGATAAAATCTTTTGCCATCGTTCATTTTCTCTCGATTTTGAAATCACAATCTGTTGTAGTAATTTTGTGAATTCATTGTACACTCTTGAAATCTTTACCAGGGAAGTAAACTTGGATACTTGAAATGAAAGACGTTAGGCTGACGTAACTTCAGAGCAAATATCTAGTTTGGCTACCCATTGCTTAACTTCTCTTTTGTTAAGATCTGATTATAGCAGTTTTGTCCTGAGGACATTTCTTTAAGTGTTCATTTGTTATCCTCTAATTTCACCCACGTCTTAAACCTTGAGTGACCTTTTATGATATATTATACTTTGATAGTTTCATGTCAACAGTTGTTGCCTAAATCATGGCCACTTGGCCTCATTCAATCTATCCTTTTAATTATCTGAAATTCTCACCTTAAATCTAGGAAAGGACTGGTTCACCTTTAACCATTTAAACCTCTAACTGTCTCTCGTGTGGCCTAGCACGTCGTTGGAAGCCTTGGTTATACTCTTAACCACCCACCACCCTACATAGTTTCCTTGAGACCCAAGAGTTTCATCGTCAATAGAAGATGAGATACATAAGGCAATCTAAAGCCTAAAGAGTTTAGCTTACCATGTAGAAGGAAGGAAAATCCATCCACACGCATTGATACACGTGAGGCCTCTCTTGTGGAAGCATTAGGAATACATGCACCTGGATCTTGCCTTTGTTGCCTAACCATGGAAGAACTTGTCTACGACAACAGACGTTTGAAGTCTGAAGATGAGATCTTGTACTAAATGACAACAAACTCGCGGAACTAGACTACTACCACCAACCATTCTTCCTCATCACATTTGCTTAGCTTTAAAATGGCTACCAATCAGAAATGATCCAGACAGTAGAAGAGGCACCCAAAACTCTACATGCCAACAAGACAAACCTGAGCATTAGATAGTGGGAAAATCATTCTGTTAAGGCCAGACCACGCAAATAAGACAACCAGAAAGATCAAGCCGATCCGTTAACGTTGTGCCACAACCTAGAATAGACACAAGAGTTACACTGAGAGTAGAATTACATTATACAAACAATTCAACAACAGTACTTTTGAAAGAAAGGCACGCTTGGAAATTTTGACGACAAAATTTTTTTCAAGTATGGTAGATTGTAACGACCCAGTTTTTAAGCCTCTGGATTAAGAACGTTAAATCAACCAAAACTAGATTTTCAAATTAGGGTTAGATCAAGAGCAAGAATCTTGAAGGATTAAGACTAGAACCAGATCTCGGAATTGAAGACACTAAAGAAGAAAAGGCATCTCTTAATCTTAGAACCCCATAAGAAAATTGAGAATTATAATTTGGTCTAAAAACAATAACAAAATTTCAAAAATGACCCAAATTAAAGACGTATATAAATAACAAGGCTATAAGTCCAAGGAATAGGAAAGTTAAGTACTAACTCAATAATTAAGAAAAAAATATACGCAAAGGCTTAATATTTCATAATTTTTAATAATTGCACGTTTATCCTGAACTTTTAAATAATTACACTTTTAGCTCAAGACACCCCACAATTGGTAAATCACGCAATGGATCAACCATTCCCACAGTTCCTAGGTATTTGAACCTAAAACTCTGATACCAATTTGTAACGCCCCGATTTTTAAATAATAAAACCCAAGTAACGTTTGAAATTTTCTATAATAAAAATGACCGTTTCTTTTTATAAACAACTCTTGAAAATAGTTAATTCATACCCCAAAAATATTCCAAAAAACATTTAAGAAAATTCTCATTTTACAATAATTTTCAACAAAAAATCACCTAGCGGAGTTTGGTCAAGCGGACTCCACACCACTTGAGCAGTGGGACACCCGAGAGTTCACTGCTCAAAAACAGCTAAAATTTTTAAGTGTTGAAAAAATCACCACTTTTTCTCCTCGTTTGAACATGATTTAGAATAGGCAACTACGAGATGTAAAACCACGATCTTTTAACTCATAAACCCAAAATCAAACTTTAATATCAAAATACATCATTAAAATGGTACATCTTTCAACCCAACAAACGAACGATACGTCCTCACATGCATGCATAACATAAGCATACGACCTTTAGGCCTTATAACACGGGCGTTCTAACCCAAATTACAATAATCCGAGTATTCCAAAAGAAAACAAGAATTATATTCTTACAAATTCATTTCCCAAAAATATGCTATCCAAGAATGTGTAACCCTATCAGTTAATCAAAAAGGGTCCAGTGACCGTTATCTTATTCCAAAACATTTTTTCCGCTATTACCTGAAATGTTGTTAAACAACATGAGCTAAAACTCGTAAGAAAAGACTACCCATGAACTTATGCATGACATGTGAAGACGGCTATGCGAGATGCACTCATATCTTTACTCAAAACCAATATCGTGTTAAGAATGATACACTGAAAATCATGTTTTTAGTATTTAATTTTGTTTTAATAAAATTAATTTTCTATTTTATTAGAATCTTTATGAGCAATATATGCATATCATTTTTTTGTTATGCATAGATGTCCAATATTCTGTATAGTATTTAATCTGGTGTGTAAAGTACGGCTTACACACAGAAGATCGGATTTTAGATTCTTGCAGAATATATGTTTTATGTTCACAGTTTAGATAGAAATGGACATACCAACGGTACGATTGTAGCACAGAGATTTAGTACGCATATCTTAGTTACGGAAAACAGATAATAGCGTCGTCTATTGTTCCGACTCTCTTTGCTAGTACACTTTGTGTGTATTGAAAGGGACAATTGGGGTAATTAATTTTATACCGATTATATAAATTAATTCACACCCCAAAGTTATTATGAAATGTGCTTATCCTCTTAATCCTAAAATAATTATTGATTTGCGTATATTTAATATTCGTTGTATTAATTCATTAGATGATGCAATCTTATACGAGTCTATATTCTCGGTGAGTTAGATAGCGGTATTATTTATATGACAAATATTCATTATTGACGGAATCCACATCCCGAAAAATTAGAATTGACGATACCCCCTTAAGGAAGCTTAAAAGTTTTGACCGGGCCAAACTCTGCAGGTAGATTTAATTATTTGGTGGTCAAATAAGTTAAGCGGAATGGCTTAAGGAATATCAAGATGCCAATTAAATTAAATTATCAGTAATTAAATTCAATTGGCAGGTATCGAAAATCTTAACGTGGGGAGAAATGGTAAGCATTTAATAACAAGAGCTTAATGCAAGAAAGTCTTGAGATTTTATGTCAGAGTGCAACTATAATTCATTAGTGGTGTGAACTATAATTCAGTATTTTATAAAAATTGAAAAAATTGCTGCGTCTTTCTATAATTGCAAAAATCGCTGGTAGGTGTGTGTGTTCCACTGGAAGTCTTACTCATAATTACTCCACGAGTCTCTGCTGTAACCCTATATATAGCGGATAGGCTGAACTAGTTTCATATGATATATCATATTTTGTCTTTCAAAACTAAATATATTTGGGTTCTGCCGGTACGAGTTCTCAATAGTCCGTAGCCCACACTACGTTCGAGGATCGCGTGAGGGAATACAGTAGAAAATCTGACAGGAGTGTCAACTTGGAATCAAATTGTTGTTGAAGAATCGATCAACAAAAGGTATTCTTCTAAATTAACTTTAGTTGTACGCGTTTTATTTTGATCGTTCAACGTCAAAAGTTTTATCTGGAGCTCGTTTCGGCGTTTGCCCGTCCAGTTAATTTTTTACCAAAAATTGTTTGCAAAAATAATGATCTTGGCAGTTTTGCCTCCAACAATTGGTATCAGAACCGTTTTATTTTTTGTTTTCGGTTAACGAGACCAGGTAATTTTAGAACTGTTGCTAACTTTATTTTGCAGGAGTTTTAATCCCAGTTTTATGATTATCATTTATTTTCATGTTTGATTAAATGCGTGGATGATAATTAATTAATTTTTTATTCACGGGGGTTGACCGTGATAGTTTAATTTTTTTAGATCGAATGTGAGTCTACGAGACATGGGTTTCGATGTAAAAATTTTATATTCTTTAAGTTTTTTTTTCTAGTTTATTAGAAAGAAAAAATAAGAACAGGTATGTAAGAACGAAAGTGGCAGCAACCAGCAATGGTAGGCGGCGGCAATCGGCAGTAGTTCCGGCGTTTGCTTTGCAATTTTTTTTGCCTCCCCAGTTTTTTTTCTGGATTTTATAAAAATAAAAAAATAAAAAGAAGCAAGCAGCCGCCGGTGATGCTGTTTTCGAGGTGTCTCGAAACAGTTTTTCTGATATACATTGATCAAGGAGTCCTAATGCAACTTGGACACAAGAAACTGATTCACAAAAGGATTATTGCAGCTTACCCTTTTAAAACTAGGAAACAAAAACTCTTTAGAGTTTCAATTCGATCATAAAATCGAGATATTTTTTTTTTATATTTATCTTGCATTCAAATTTTTATATATTAAATGCGTGTATGATAAATATTAATTTTATTTATCATGTTAATTTAATTAATTCAAAATTTTAATTTTAATTAAAATATTTTGTAATAGAAAATTAAATTAAGTTTGTTTTAATTAATTAATTTTAATTAAATAGAAAAACTTTAGATATTTTATTTTTTACAAAATATCATGTTTAAAGATGATTTTTTTAAATTGGATATCTTGAAAAAACGTGAGAATTAATTCTGAATTTTGTATTAATTAAATGAAAAAATATTTAATCGAAATAAATTATTCTTTTTCAAAAAATGTGAAACAAAAAATAAAATAAATAAATGCCTTTAATCACTACCTTAGCTGAAAAGCTAAAAAAAATTATACATTTATTAAATTTTATTTGTTACGCATTTAAACACGAAAAGATGGTTCGATAAACCAGACTTTTTAGAATCGTGTACACGAAAAGATATTTGATTCTTTCACATTGTGTGACTTTCAAAATTAATAAATTTATTTTAATTAAACGAATTTGTACCACCCTCAAAAATATTTTTAAAAATCTAAGTGGGAGAGAGAATTTATTCACAGATAAATTCCGCGGCCTTCATCACCTGTTTGTAGGCGATGCAATTAAACCCTGCGTATTGGTAGTAAGGCCTTCTTTCCCATCGGACAGATTAATTGCGGTATCACCTATACAAACCTCCTTCAGGGATAATTCTGGATAATTGTTAGTGTAGATCACTTCTCCATCTGAAGGATTCATTGCGAAGCGATTGATTTCAGATTAGGTGATGGTTAACACTTAGTTGTATATAATAGTATTCTCTCCATACAAGTCACTGCAATTATATATTGGACCAAAACTATGTCACCAATTTAATTTTACTTTGCATGGTCAGTTGCCTAGATAGTAAAATTAAAAGAAATTAGCTTGTCTGGTCTTATGATGGATAGTAGACGTCTATCCATCATGGCATGCTATTCTCAGGTTACCAGGCTGCTAGCGAATCAATTTTAAAATGGTATAGGGAATCAAATTAAAATGAATTTAAAGTTTTGCTCATCATAATTAATGGTATTTTTAGTTATGTGATTCTCAGAATTAAAATGGATTTCAACTCACTCGCTTTAATACTCAAAGAAAACAAACTTACGGGACTGGATTTTGTTGACTGTAAATGTAACTTTGATATAACTTTAACTACAAATGGTATTCCTTCAATACCAAGAAAAGTGTTTGTTTATGAAAAAGATTCTTCCTCTAGGCCGAAATGCATGAATAAGAAAAAGGTTTAGAAACAGGGAGACACGATTTCTAGGGTAGTTAGTGGATCACGAACTGGTGTGAAAAAGCCAAAAGGCAGATATTTTCACTGTAACTAGACCCAGCACTGGAAAAAGCTATATCTAGTATTTTTTAGAAGGCAGAACAAATAGGGTAATTTCTGTTCACAGATTGTGAAAATATGTTTAGCAGTGTTATCTATCGGTACCTGGTGTGTAGATACGGGAGCTACTAATCATGTCTTTAATTCATTGCAGGAGTTTCATAAAATTTGATAACTTAGTGATTGAGAGATTTACCTGCATATGGGTAATAATACAATAGTAACAGTAGTTACAGTAGAAGATGTCACTCTCAATTTTAGTAGAGATCGAGTTTTAATAATGAGAGATTGTCTTTATGTACCTGTCATTATAAAGAACTTAGTTTTCGTTTCTAGATTGGCTAAAGACGGATATTAGGTTTATTTTAATAACTCTGTGGCTATTAAAGATAATAAATGGATTATCTGTTCTGATACATTAGTGGGTGATCTTTATATTATTACTCCAATCTCTCATACACTGCAACTGACAGATACGAATAAACATATCTATATTACCATATAAGAGAAAATTTTCTTCTTTAATGAACTAAACATTTCTTTGGCACTTACGCTTGGGTCATGTTAATCTAAAAAAGATAAACAGACTGGTAGCAAATGGACCTTTGAGTTCATTAGAATTGGAGGCACTTCTAGTCTGTGAATCTTGCTTAAAGGGTAAGATAACTAAGAGACCATTTTCGGCCAAAGGCTATAAAGCTAAAGAATCGTTGGAGTTGGTTTATTCTGATGTGTGTGGTCCTATGATAATCTGGGCTGGAGGTGGATTTGAGTGCTTCATCAGTTTCATTGATGACTACTCAAGGTATGGATATATTTACCTGATGCGCCGTAAGTCTGAATGCTTTGATAAATTCAAAGAATTCAAGACGGAGGCAGAAAAGCGTCTGGGTAAAAGTATCAAATCACTATGATCCAACCGTGGTGGGGAATACCTCTTTTGACAGTTTAAGGACTACTTGTCATCATAGGGGATTGATTACATCTCAGTTGACTGCACCTAGCAATCCACAGCAGAATAGTGTAGCAGAAAGAAAGAATAGGATTCTTATGGAGATGGTAAGGTCAATAATGAGTTATTTAATTTATCCAATTCGTTTTGGGGACTCGCTTTAGAGACAGCAGCTTACATTCTGAATTTGGTGCCTTCTAAGTCAGTACCTTCTACTTCTATAGAATTGTGGACCGGGTATAAGCCTAATCTGAAACACATTTGTATTTAGGGGTGTCCAGCACATGTGCTAAAAGGTAACGCGGGTAAGTTGGAACCCAGGACGAAAGTCTATTTTTTTTTTGGGTCCCAAGAGAACGAATGGTGGTCTATTTTATAATTCTAAAGGATCAGAAGGTCATTGTTAGATCCAATACCCGATTCTTGGATTGGAATTATATTATGAATCACAGGTCCAATAGAAAAATTATTCTGAAAGAACTAAAAGAAAATATCAGTAGAACGGAAGAACAAGTCACTGATATTCTATTACCTCGTCGTAGTGGGAGGATTCTTGGGACTGATATAAATCAAGAATAGGGTGCTGATGCACATGGTTCAAATTCTACACAGCATGTTACTGCTAGTATACAGACACGGGTAGTGCCTCGTCGTAGTGGGAGGGTTATTAATCAACCTGATCGATATATGTTCTTGGGAGAGTCGTTTGACAAGATTCCGAAAGAACTAGATACCGAGTTCTGTAACTACAATAAAGCATTTCAAGACAAAGATGCAGATCTTTAGCAAAGTGCTATGAATTCAGAGATGGAATGTATGTATTCCAATCAGGCCTGAAAACTTGTAAAACCACCCAAAGGGATAAAACCAATTAGATGAAAGTGGTTCTACAAAAGAAAGAGAGGAGCAGACGAGAAGGTTGAAACCTTCAAAACTAGGCTTGTTGCTAAAGGGTTCACTCAGAAAGAAGGAATCGATTATGAGGAAGCCTTTTCGTCGATAGCCATGCTTAAGTCTATCCAGATTCTCTTATCCATTCCCGCTCATTTCGATTACAAAATCTAACAAATTAATGTCAAAACAGCTTTCCTTATGGAAGTCTTGACGAGTGTATCTATATGATACAACCAGACGAATTCATTGCAATGGGCCAGGAGCACATGTTGTGCAAGCTTAAGAGATCTATTTATGGACTTAAGCAAGCATGAAGGTCTTGGAACACTCGGTTTGATCAAGCTATAAAGTTTTATGATTTTTATCAAAGTCCAGATGAGTCTTGTGTGTACAAGAAGCGTGACGGAAGCGTGGTGATCTTCCTAATACTTTATGTAGACGATATCTTGCTCATCGAAAACGATGTGGGGGTATTAACTACGGTTAAAGTATGGTTATTTGGGCAGTTCGATATGAAAGACTTGAGAGAAGCCGGTCACATCCTTGGGATCAAGCTTATGCGAGATCGAAAACAAAGGATGTTGGGCTTATCACAAGCAAAGTATATCGATGATATCCTTGCTTGTTTTAGCATGCAGGATTCCAAAAAGGTGTTTCTCCCTTTCAAGCATGGAATCACTCTATCCGAGAATCAATGTCCGAAGATACCTAATGAGATAGAGAAGTTGAAGGCGGTTCCTTATGCTTCGATAATAGGAAGCCTCATGTATGTTATGCTTTGCACTAAACCCGACATCTGCTTTGTCGTTGGCATAGTTAGCAGATATTAGTCTAACCCAGGGCAAAAGCATTAGACTGTGGTAAAGAATATAATCAAGTACCTAAAAAGGATTAAGAATTATATGTTGCTTTACCAGGTAAACGGTCCAGTACTTTTGGGGTACACAGACTCAGATTTTTAGTCAGACATAGATCTTGCATCAGAAGACAACCTTGTAGATCCTTTACAATGAGCTTATCGGCTAAGACTTTCGATAGTCATATAGAGGACATGGGAGTCAGATGTATGGCAGTATGGTTTTGAGTATAAGTGGAAGATTGTTAGGATTTGAATACTGAGAACCATATTTTTTGTATTTAATTTAATTTTAATAAAATTAATTTTTCATTTTATGAGAATCTTTATGAGCAACGTATGCATATCATTTCTTTGTTATGCATGGATGTCCAATATTCTGTATAGTATTTAATCTGGTGTGTAGAGTACGGCTTATACACAGAAGATCAGATTTTAGATTCTTGTAGAATATAAGTTTTATGTTCACAGTTTAGATGGAAATAAACATACTATCGGTACAACTGTAGCACAGAGTTTTAGTAGGCCTATCTCAGTTATAGGAAACAGATAATAGCGTCGTCTATTATTCTGACTCTCTGTACTAGTACACTTTGTGTGTATTGAACGGGACATTTTGGGTAATTAATTTTATACTGACTATATAAATTAATTCACACCTCAAGGTTATTATGAATAGCACTTATCTTCTTAATCTTAAAATAATTATTGATTTGCGTATATTTAATATTCGTTATTTTAATTCATTAGAGGGTACGATCTTATATTGGTCTATATTTTCGGTGAGTTGGATAGTGGTATTATTTATATGGTAAATATTAATTATTAACGGAATCTACGTCCTGAAAAATCAGGATTGACGATACCCCCTTAAGGAAACTTACAAGTTTTGACTAGGCCAAACCCTGCATGTGGATTTAATTATCCGGCGGTCAAATAAATTAAGCAGTAGGGCTTAAAAAATTTTAAGATACTAATTAAATTAAATTGTCAGTAATAAAATTTAATTGGCGGGTATCGAAAATCTTAACATGGGGAGAAATGATAAGCATTTAATAACAAGAGCTTAATACAAGAATGTCTTGAAATTATAGGTCAGAGTGCGATTATAGTTCTTTAATGATGTGAATTGTAATTCAGTAATTTATGCAAATTGCATAAACCGCTGCATCTTTCCATAATTGTAAAAACCGCTGGTAGGTGTCTGTGTTCCACTGAAAGTCTTACTCATAATTACTTTCCATGTCCCTGCTGTAGCCCTATATACATGCGAGTAGGCTGAACCAGTTTCATATGATATATCATATTTTGTCTTTCAAAACTAAATATATTTGGGTTCTGCCGGTACGAGTTCTCAATAGTCCTTAGCCCACACTACATTCGAAAATCGCGTAAAGAAATATAGTAGAAAATCTGATAGGAGCTTCAATTCGGAATCAAAACGTTGTTGAAGAATCGATCGACAAAAGGTATTCTTCTAAATTAACTTTGATTGTATGAATTTTATTTTGATAGTTCAACATCAAAAATTTTATCTGGAGTTCATTTCAGAGTTTGCCCGTTTAGTTAATTTTTTACCAAAAATCGTTTGCAAAAACAATGATCTTGACAGCTTTGCCTCCAACATATCGTTTGTCCCAAGTCAAATTCCCAATATATAACTAAGTTTTCAAGAAAAGAGTTTTTGTTCAAAACCCCACAGTTAAAGTTAAGTTAATAATTATAACCAATCATCTCACATTCCATATCCCATCATTTTATCCATTCATCCAATTAAGGCTTTACCAATTCAATTTATTCATCAATTCAATCAAATACCAAGTAAGACGGCGCCTATAGACTCGGGCGTATTTATCGCCATCGGGGCACGCGAGGTTTAAGAAATAAATACACATTCTATAGCCCGACACGAAGAGCACACATTTTTAATTTTCCTCGGACACATCGATGGGGGGCCGGCCAAAAGCACGCTTTTATAGGAATTAACCCGAAGGAAGGGCTTACCTTACATTGTACAAGTTTTTGATTCTTCACCGATGAGCAACTCGTGCCCAAACTTAATCATTCATATTCATCGTGTGGTACTTCAATTATTCAGTTATTTCATTTCATTAACAACCAAAATGAGTCCAACCGTTAACCCAGTTCCTCTCTCCAAAACCCATCTCACTACGTGTGTTTTCTGGTTTTACATTAAAACCCCCAAATTTTAACATCCGACATAATCGTGTGCCACACAAACTCATGGAATGTAAATACAATAGGTTATCAAAGCCCTCAATTTAACCAATAATCACATTAATTTCAACATATGGGTCCCATAACCCCAAAACTCCCAAATTTTAATGGTTTAAGCTCAAATTTAAACCTTAGCCCATCATTTTTTAAATCCAACCGTGTTCAACAACAACGTGAAGATAGAATCATGTTAAAATATCCATAGATCTAAGATTTAACCTTTATATACATCAAACCCTAACATAGGGCTTCAAAAACACCATTTGCATGCTTTTATATTCATAAAATCAAAGATATAACACATATTGTATCAGTATTAGAGGATAGTCATATATCTTACCTTTGGGATGCTAGATCCACAAGAAAAACTTTCAAACAAGCTCCAACCGTGAGGATCTCCAACAAAATGTGATAAGGGAGCCTCCAACGTATAGCTCGAGCCTCCAACAAGTAAACAACTAAGATGGATGTGAGATATCTCACCAAGAGAAGCTAAGAAGCACCAATCAACCCCCCAAACCCAAACCCTAGCTCTTACTTCTGTTCTAGAGAGAGAGAGGGGAAAGAAAAGAATGAATGCAAAATGTTAAAACCCGTAACTTGTAAGCTGTACACTGACTATCCACTCGAGCGGACTTCCCACCACTCGAGCGGCCCCCAAGCCTAGAAACGCTCGGTCACCTGTTCGTTTGAGCGGTATACCCTCTACTCGAGGGGTCAAAACAGAGTAGAAACACCGAACCAAAAATGCTAAAATTGAACAAAAAGTAAGCCCAAACACCTCACAACCACGTTCTCATACACTACCCCACACTTAACCATCGTTAGCAAACATATACCGGCTCAAATTTTAATTCTTATGCATAATCTATATATTTAACCGTTCCCACTAAACATAACCTACTCGTTCTCATTTAAGAGAATGACAAGGGACCGGGCCCCTACAAGGGACCGGGTCCCTACAACCTCCCTCACTTAAGAGATTTTGTCCTCGAAATCGCTTATGCATCAAGAACTAAGCAACTCGGGGTAGTTTTTACGAACTTTCAATTCTCGTTCCCACGTGGCTTCTTCAACGCCTTGATGAAGCCATAACACCTTCACATACTAAATGATTCTTCCTCGTAAGACTTGTTCTTTGGTGTCAAGGATTCTCACCGGTCTCTCCTCATAGGTAACATCATCCTCTACCCTCAACTCCGTGCAATCCAAAACATGGGATGGGTCTGGCTCATACTTACGCAACATAGATACATGAAAAATATTGTGCACGGAGGCTAGCTGTGGTGGCAAGTCTAAGCAATAAGCCACCTCTTCAATCTTACCAAGGATCTCAAATGGCCTGATGAAGCATGGCGATAACTTTTAACTCTTACCAACTCTCATTAAACCCTTTCGTGGTGAGACTTTCAAGAACACGTGGTCTCCCACCTCGAATGCTAATGGTCTCTTTCTCTTATCTGCATTACTCTTTTGACGATTTTGGGTGGTCACTAGATGCTTACGGATCACGATGATCATTTATGTGGTTTCGCGCATAAGATTGGGCCCTAACACGGTTGTCTCACCAACGTCGGTCCAACAAACGGGTGACCTGCATAGTCTACCATATAATGCCTTGTATGGCGCCATCTCAATGCTTGACTGATAATTGTAGTTGCAGGAAAACTCTACCAACGACAAATGATCCTCTCATGACTCCCGAAAGTCTAAAACACAGCTCGCAACATATCCTCGAGTATCTGAATGGTGCGCTCCAATTAACCATCCGTCTAGGGGTGAAAAGCAGTACCAAGAAGTAAGCTCGTCCCCATAGCTAATTGCAAACTCTACAAAAAATGAGACGTGAAACGAGGATCTCAGTCGAAAACGATAGAAACTAGCACTCCGTAGAGTCTAACAATCTCACTCACATAAAACTTGATAAACATATCAACTGAATCCGTCATGCGAATCGGTAGAAAATGTGCTAACTTAGTCAATTTGTCCACCACAACCCACACAGCATCATGCTACCTCAGCAACCTCGGAAGGCCTGAAACAAAATCTATGGTGATGTTCTCCCAATTCCACTTGGACACTGGCAATGGTTGCAATCTGACCCACTAGTTTCTTGTGAAACCCTGACCCGTTTCATTTTTGAAATGATTTTAAGTGTCAATGGAGTTGGAAATAACGTCTTTAAAACGTGTTTGGTTGCATTTAATTGGATTCAAAGGCTATTGGCCTTGCTGTATCCATGGTTTTGGAAAGCTATGGTTGGGTTTTTTGAAAAGGTTAGTTCGATTGGTTGGTTTCGGAGTTTGAAAAATGTTTTGAAGTTATTTTTCAGTTGGCAAAAGGTTTTCAGTCAACTCGGGAGTGAAGTTTAGACGATTGAGGGCCTCTAGTGGATTTTCAGTCGACTGGCATGGGGTGATCAGTTGGATGACTTGAGGCGGTGGATGATTTTTGGGTTTTCAGAGGGTTTTTAGTCGATTGGGAGGGGAAAGTCAGTCGACTGACCTGAGATATTTTGGCGTGGCTTATAAATATTAGTGTTTGGGAGATATTTTGGGATATTTGTTTCAGATCTAGCTTCTTTCACTCAAAATTTCTGCCCTCTCTAGATTTTGATGGGCCTGGGGCTCGATTTTCAGCGATCTGACAGTGGATCCTTGCTATTGGTGCCGGGGGCTTCGCGTTCATCCGGACAAAATTTTGTTTTATCGAGGTTCAGTTTTCGAGGCATCGAGCTTTTGGCTCAACAAGATAGGATCCTACACTCTATTGTTGTTAGAGGTGTTACGTGCAATTGTATATATTTTCACCGATTAAAAGTGTTTTAAAAGTCATATTTATGTTTAAACCTTATTTTTCGGGTAAAAAGCACGTTTTGTGCTTTTTTTGATTTATTACATCATATGACTTGTGCATGTATGGTTTTCAAAAAGTGGTTTTGAAAACGATGGTTTATGAAAATCTCGACAAATTATGTTTTGAAGGTTTGGAGCTAACCCTTGGGGTTGAGTCTCAGTTTTGATACATTTTATTGGAAACGGGTAAAAATATTTCTGAAAATATTTTAGGAATGTTGTTTGATCTCCATGTTTAATAGATGGATCTTTATACATGTTTAATGTATATTTCGTAGAAATATTTTCGTAGTCGAGCTATGGGTTGGTTTTTAAATGATTCTATAGATGTGCCGAGATAACGGGTATTTGGCACGAGTTGCCCTCAGTGGAAGTTCGAAAACGTGCGCAGAGTAAGTACTTTGTACTATCGGGTTAATTCTCGTAAATTAAGTGGTGGGTGTTTTGTACCATCGGGTTTCGGGCCCGTAAATTAAGCAGTTACGTTGTGGTAGCTCCGTATAGAACTTGTCACTACCTAGCATGTCTTAAATGATTCAAGAATAGGTAATGGGCAGAAGTCTATAATTGTTACATCTATCTCTTTGTGACAAAGTCGGTACATAGGATTCATTTCTCTTTTCTCGGTTGTGTGATTCGAGTGGAAAACATTTTGGTTATTGCTTTTCTTTAACTGTGAAAACGTTGTCTGCATTGCTGATATGCTTGGTTTTAAGGATTGAAATGTGAGATTTTTATGAAGTAAAACCTTTTTGAGGCTCGTGTTAGCCTGATGGAAAATTTGTGGTTTTTAGGATGGAAAACCTTTTGGCTCCTATGGTTGAGTTAACTTTATGTTATGTGATTTCATATCCTACTTTACGATTTTATAGTCTGTTTCTATTGGGTTTCGGCTCACGGTGTGGAATTTTGTTGTAAACTTTTTTTCAGGTGAACGTGGTCTTGTAGGTTGACCCTGAGTTGCCCGGAGGTGGCCGATGACAAGATTTTTATCTTGTCGTGATAGGTAGTTTATTCCTTTGTATATGTTTTATGTTGGTTGTAACATGTTGTAAAGCATATATGATTCTTATAGATGTATGCATGATTTAGGCTTTCGAGAAAAATCATGGGTTTGTTGTATCACGGTTTATAAAATGGGTTTTCAAATGATTTATGTTTCATTCAAAACTCTTGTGCTCAAGGGAAATTTTAGAACGGCTTATACATCTTTTAAACTCTTTTTAAACTCTTTTAAACCAAATAAACCCTCGGTAGTACGATTTTACAAAAGTTTTAGCCTCGTTTTGGCTTTCTGGTTTTCATTCCATTTTGTGTCGAGACGATTTTGGTAGTGTTCGTGGTTTTTTTTTTTTTGCGTGACCCAGGGTTTCGGGCGTGACATTTCTGATGCTCGACTTTCACTTGCTAACAAGTGAGACAACGCAAGGAGAAAAGTGCATCATATTTCTTCATACCACTCCACCAAAACTCCCTACGCACATCATGATACATCTTGGTGCCACCCGGATGCACCACTAGGCGTGAGTGATGAAACTCACGAAGCAAAGATGTCAAAGATTCCGATACAAAGATTCTCCCCACAAATCTCAAACTCTGATTGGAGTGGATAGCCCACTCTTTGGCATCCTCCCCACTCAAGACTCACTCCCGGAACATCAAACTCTCTGCATCTGACCGTTATGCCTCAACAACATGGTGAACAATGGTGGATTGAGAAACAACCGTGAATAAGGTAATACACTCACCGGACTTTCCCAAACGAAGGTCATACTCTCCGATCTCCCCGAACATACTCCACTCCTTAATGACCACGCGAGCAAACGTGCTCAAAGACTTCCGACTAAGGGCGTCAGCCACCACATTGGCCTTGCCCGGATGATACTGTAGATCGAAATCATAATATCCTAAGAACTTCATCCACCTCCTTTGGCGCAAATTTAGATCATTCTGCGAAAATAAGTACTTTAAACTCTTATAGTTTGAGAACACTTTGAAGCGTTCTCCATACAGGTAGTGTCTCTAGGTCTTTAAAGTGAAAACCGCTGCTGCGAGCTCCAAATCATGTATAGGGTAGTTCTTCTCATGAACTTTCAATTGCCTTAATCCATAGGCCACCACTTTACCTAGTCGCATTAACACGCAACCCAACCCCTCGTGCGATGCATCACAATAAACGGCATAATCGAGTCCTCTCTCCAGTACAATCAGAATAGGTGCACTAGTCAACCTTGTCTTCAATGTTTGGAAGGTAAGCTCACAACTGCCGTTCCACGCCAACTTCATTCCCATCCGTGTAAGGCGTATCATAAGTGCTGCAAGCCTAGAAGAGTCTTTTACAAATCGATGATGGTAACCTGCCAATCCCAAGAAGCTCCAAATCTCGAACACATTTTTCGGTCTCTCCCACTCCATCACAGGTTTGATCTTGGATGAATCCACTGCTATACCATCTACCGAAATTGTTAGAGCCGCGCAGCGAAAAAAGTTCAATGAACGACGTCGTGACCGTAAAAAATGACGTTGTGCGATTTTCATGAAAAACGATAAAATAATCTAATATTTTACAATTAAATATACCTTCAAGAAACTTGAACAAGTTTCTTTGATGCCGAACAACGATCCAAGATGACCGAACGATCTTCTCACGTATATCCCGACGCGCGCGATGATCCCGGCGACTGGGCACCGGTCCGGATCTTCGTGTATTCTTGCCTTGGTTTCATCTCGTACTTATCTCTAAAAGGAAAAATATGGATTTCCAAAATATGGATTGCTAAATGGGAGAGAGAGGGTGGCGGCTAGGTTAGGAGAATTAGGATTTTTTTTTGTTTTGAAGCCTCCTTTTATAATATAAAAGACTATATTATATTAAGTATATATATCCACACTTTCCTAAAAGGATAAGAAGGAATATAAACTTAACATAAAACAAACCCATCTTCTCCCTATTAGGGTCGGCCACCTAG
>JAOTRH010348113.1:0-36583 GCA_034768845.1 Heliamphora exappendiculata | reverse complement strand
GAGTTTCGTCGTAGTGGGAGGGTTGTTCGTCAACCCGAGAGGTTCATGTTCTTGGGAGAGTCTTACGACAAGATCCTGGAAGAACATGATACCAAATCCAAAAATTACAATGAAGTACTACAAGATAAGGATGCAGTATTATGGCAAAAGGCTATGAAATCTGAGATAGAGTCCATATACTCTAATCAGGTCTGAGAGCTTGTGGATTCATTAGATGGGATAAAACCCATCGGGTGCAAATGAATCTTCAAGAAAAAGAGAGGAGTGAACGAGAAGGTAGAAACCTTCAAAGCTAGGCTTGTTGCAAAGGGGTTTACTCATAAAGAAGGGTTCGATTATGAGGAAACTCATTCGCCGGTAGCTATGCTTAAGTCCATTCAGATTCTCTTATCCATTGCTGCTAATATCGATTACGAGATTTGGCAAATGGACATCGAGACGGCATTGGTTAACGGAAGTCTTGACGAGAGCATCTATCTGATGCAGCCAGACAGGTTCATAGCAAAGGGCCTAGAGCATATGATATGCAAGCTTAAGAAATCTATTTATGGGCTTAAGCAAGCATCAAGGTCTTTGAACTCTCAATTTGACCAGGCGATTTAAAGCTTTGTCTTTCATCAATGTCCTATCAATATTGCGTGTACTGGAAGCGCGATGGGCGTAAGGTGGCATTTCTAGTCATTTATGTTGATGACATTCTCCTAATCAGAAATGATATGGGGTTGCTATCTTCGGTAAAGGCATGGTTGTCGAGTCAATTTGACATGAAAGACTTAGGAGAAGCGGGCCAATCCCTTGGGATCAAGCTCGTTTGAGATCGATCACGTAGGATGTTGGGCTTATCACAAGCCCGTTATGTTGATTTGATTATTGCTAGTTTTGGTATGGAAAATTCTAAGAAAAGATTTATTCCTTTCAGACATGAGATTACTCTATCTAGAGATCAGTGTCCCAGGACACCTCAGGAGATAGACAGGATGAGAGGTTTTTCTTATGCTTCAGCAGTAGAAAGTCTCATGTATGCTATGCTCTGCACTAGACCAGATATCTGTTATGCCATGGGCATGGTAAGAAAATATCAGTATAATCCAGAGGAAGTGCATTGGACTGCGGTCAAAAATATACTCAACTACCTGAAAAGGACTAGGGAGTATATGTTGGTGTACCAGGCTAATAGTCTTATACCTCTTGGGTATACTGATTCAGATTTCTAGGCAGATGGAGATTCTAGGAGGTCCACCTCGGGCTATGTGTTTACCTTGGGAGGTGGAGCGATCAGTTGAAGGAGCGTGAAGTAGTCTTGTATTGTTGACTCTACCATGGAGGCGAAATATGTTGTAGCTAAGGAAGCAGTTTGGCTCAGGAACTTCCTAAATGACTTGGATGTGGTACCCTCAGTACAATCGCCTATTGTACTCTATTGTGATAACAGTGGAGCGATTGCGAACTCGAAGGAACTAAGAGTCCATAAAAGGGGAAAGCACATTGAGAGGAAGTATCATCTCATCTGGGAGATCGTGCAGTGTGGAGACGTGATTGTTTCCAAGATAGCATCTGCGGATAACCTAGCAGATCCTTTTACTAAGGCATTATCTCAGAAAGTCTTTGACGACCATGTAGAAGGGTTAAGTGTCATGTGTGTTCCTGTTTGGCTTTGAGAATAAGTCGAAGATTGTTGGGAATGTATACTGAAAAGTCATGCTTTTTATGTATTTTATTCTGGATCCCTGGCATATTAATGAGAGACATTTGAGATAATTTTGCATTTATGGTTTCATATTTATATTTGTGATATATGAATGCATAGTCCGTATATTCTATCCAGTATTTGACTTGGTGCGTGCTGCACGAAAGATCGGGTCAAAGGTTTTGATAAATTATACAGGTAGACTCACAATCGTAATGGACCTGGACATTCCATTGGTACGATTGTAGTACATCGTTATAGTAGCTGGTCTTGGTTAGGTCGAACGGATCGAATTCTAGTTTTGAATTCGATGTTCAAGCTCGATGTGTTAGTACACTTAGAGTGTATTGAGCGGGATCAACGGGATGATCGATTCTATATTTACTATATGAATTGATCCACATCCCGTATTATCATGTTTTGCACGAACTCTTAATCCCGAAGTGATTGATTAATTGTGTTTAGATAATGTACAGTACTTTGAGTCGTTAATGGTTGAGATTTTCTCCATGAGATCAACAATACCGATGAATTGGGTACTGGTATTATTTGTCCGATGATTGATAATCAGCTGATGAAAACCACATCTGATTTAGGTTGAGGAGTTCCCCCTCGTGTGCTTTGCTTATAGGTTTGAATATGCTAAACCCGTACAATGGATCTTTCGATCCGGCATATCAAAAGGTTAAGCAGTGAGGTTGCGAGGAGAAGAGAATAATTAAATTGGGTTGTCAGTAACCTAATTTATTTATCGGGAATCCATATCTTAAACATGAGGAGAATTAAGTGCATTTGATAATTGGAGATTCCAGACATAATTTGAGTTAGGACCAGGAGTTCAGTTATGACCTTTAGTGGAATAAGTTCTGGTTCGTACGAAAAATGATCTGGCTCGGGGACAGAGTTAGGGATATCCTGTTTTCTCGTACGATTTGCCCGAGTCTTATGCTTCCTCGTGATCCCTCACGTATCCCATTATATACACATGGATACTTTTCTTGTTGATTTCGGTAATTATTTAATTTAATTTGAATACCGATTTTGCCGCCGAGGACATTCGGGAATTAAATTAAATTAATGGGGGCAATTTTGGTATTTGGCACACCTAAGGATTACTCCCTAAGTGGCTGGCCCTAGGAGATGGTGGGTTTAATTAAATATGTTAAGTATATCTGTTTATATCCTTTTAGGAAGGAGAGGATATACTTAATATATTTTTTTGATATATTCAAATATATCAAGAGGAGGCTAATTAAAAAGAAAACCTAACCCTAATTCCCCCATATAGCCGCTAGCCTCCTCTCCTCTTTGGCAATCAATTTTGCCTTTTTTGGAGATCATTGTGTGAGAAGAAACCAAGGTAGGAAGAACACTTCGATCGGAATCGGTGCCCACACATCGTGATCGTCGTAGTGCGTTCGAGTCATACGTGAGAATGTTGCAAGGTCGTCTTCAACGTAATTAGGATTTTTTAAAACTTATCAACAAGTTTCCTAGAGGTATTAAACTATTAAAATCATTATAGTTTTCATTTTTCATGAAAATCGCATACGTCGTTTTTTACAGTCAAGACGTCGGTTAAAAAAAATTTCTATTTTTTCTGCTGCGGGGCTCCCTCTCCAACATCCATAGTGACTCATGTTTACCTCTTTTGATATTAAGATATTTGTGGTTGTTTAAGTTTACTCCTTGTCTATCTTTTGGGCTGCCGATCTGCGGCAGGATCTTATCTCGTTTGTGTAGGATTGGTTCCTTGTGGGAGCGGGGTGTTACAGACCCTTTCTAAAGGAGTTAGTTTAGGAACTTCCTTCTAGAACTCAAGAATTAATTCAATTCGATTCGCATTTTTTTTCCTATTAGTTTCAGGAAGTATGGATTATTACAATCTACTTCCCTTTAAAAAATTTCATCCTTAAAATTTACATATCTTATTGAAAAGATGTGAGTACTTCTTCCGCATATTTTCATCATACGTAAGGGTATATACTCCTTCAGCATCAAGACATAAAAAAACATTTTGTAATCGATACAATTCTAGTTGGTAAGGCAAACTGATACCTTGTGTTTCCAATCCTCTTGCAAATTCAACTCGAATCTAGACATAAAACAAGGAGATCTCTATCTGACACTATAGAATCTGGTACCCCATGAAGGCGAACGATATGAGGACAAATGATATGGAGATGAATGACATGAAAACAAATGATCTTATTAAGATATATAGTTATGTAAACTGATGCACAGAAAACGTCATCTACAAACACAATTACTACTCGGACTTGAAAAATCCTAAACATTCGATTTATTAGGTTTATAATCAATACACCTTCTTTAGAGTTTCATCCTTCTGTACAAAAAACGTAGATGGATCCCATGGTGAAACACTGGGTCTAACAAAACCTTTGTCCAATAACTCTCATAACTCACTAGGTGATATTTTATAAGGTGGAAATGATACAGGTGCCGTTGTTGGAGGCAAAATTTTCAAGATCATTATTTTTGTAAACGATTTTTTGAAAAAATTAACTTGATAAACAAACGCCGAAATGGGCTCCAAATAAAACTTCTGATGAAGAACAATCAAAATAAAAACCCATGCAACTGAAGTTAATATAGAAGAATACCTTTTATTGGCCAAATCTTCAATTACGTTTTTAATTTCGAGTTAAAGCTCTTGTCAGAATTTTTACTGTATTTCCTTATGCGATTCTTGAATGTAGTGTGGGCTACTATATATTAAGAACTTGTACCAGTAGATCCTGGACCACTTTAGTCTTGAAGACAAGTTATGAAACTAGTTCAATCTACCCACATATTTATAGGACTGCAGTAGGCACCTATGGAGTAATTATGAGTAAGACTTCTAGTGGAACACAAACACCCATCAGTGATTTTCGCAATTAAGCAAACCTTATAGCGGTATCTATAATTATGAAAACTTTGTATAGGTTTCTACAATTTTCATAAAATATTAAATTACGGTTCACACCACTAAAGACCTTGCATTGAGCTCCTGTTATTAAATTCTTAACATTTCTCCCCATGTTAAGATTCTCGATTCCCGCCAATTAAGTTTAAATACTGACAATTTAATTTAATCGGTATCTTGAAATTTTTTAAGCCTTTTCGCTTAACTTATTTGACCGCCAGATAATCAAATCCACCTAAAGGATTTGGTCTAGTCAAAACATATAAGCTTCTTTATGGGGGTCTCGTCAATCTGGATCTTTCAAGACGTAAATTCTATTAATAATTAATATTCATCATATAAATAATACCATTGTTCAACTCACTGGAAATATAGACCCATATAAGATCACACTCTCTAATGAATCAAAAGAATGAATATTAATTATACACAAATTAATAATTATCTCAAGATTAAGAGGATAAACACTATTCATAATGGCTTCAGATAGCCTATTGGGGCAAATGGGGCGATATTTCTATAAGCTGCGTCCGACACCGGTTTATTGGTTGTGATATGATTTTGTGTGAAATCGGGTATTGAGAAAGTAAAATGGATAATGAGAAAGAACGAAATGTTTTGAAAAAGGACTCAATGAATGAAAAATATAAAATAAAGAGTTGATGTTATAACAACTGAATAAATGAATGGTATAAGTTGATGTGCATAGTGTGTGTGTGTTAACAAAGAATGACAATGAATGAATGAAACATTTTTTTAATCCGGTTACACCCATCACACCTCACAAATCATGCATAACATTTGAGTTAGTCTTTATCCTACGAGCTTTGGCTCACGTATGTATGCTAAACCATTTTAGGTATCGAGGATCAGGGGTAATTCTAGGGCACATGATGCATGTTGGGGAAAGGCGAGAGGAAGATCTAGTATTTCATTGTATTTTTATGTTATAATGGTACATAAAGTAAATTGGATGGATGTAATTGATATATAGGTTTAAAGGTGAACATATGTTGTCACCTATCCATGAATGGTTTTGTAAATGAACTTCTAAAACTTGGTTTATTTAGTTGGAATCTTTTAAATGCTTAAATGAAAGGAAAACTTCTTTTAATGTTGTAGTGTAGTGCATATGTTTATGTTTGGAAAAGTTATTGAAGGTTATAGTTCTTATATGTTTTAACTTGGAGTTTAGCTTATAGATTTGGGTTTGGGTAGTGACAAAATGGTATCAGAGCTCTAGGTTCGAATACCTAGGAGCCGTTGGAAGTAACGATGATCTTCATATGTGAATTGTTTAATGAGACAAGGCACCACTACGCGGCGTGAATTGTGTGCTTGCATGAGTCTGCGGTTGAATTGTCTTACGTATGCTATGTGTTTATGTGGGCATAGAGGGTTGAGTCTTAGGATGATGTGGCATGTCATTTGGCATTCGATCAACTATCTTGGGGTTCAAAATAGAAAAGCATTTTGTTGATGTTCTTTCTATGAGTAATCTAAATTAGTTGCTCAGATTGTCGCGTTACTCTGAGACTTTCCCTCGGTATGTGAATATGTGTTGATGTGATTTGACTAGGTGGTGATTAGTATGTAGTTTGGCTTTAGAAGGTTAAGTTGAGTTTAACCTAGTTGGGTGTTGTGATATCCCTATTATAGGAGTTATGCCCGTGGGACTAGGATGAGTTGTGGTCCGGATGGTGGTGTAGGTTGTGGAAATGCAACTCGGTGGTCAGTAATTGTGGTAGATATAAGCTCGAGAGATGAGCATTGATTGTTCAGAGTGTGTTGTACCTATGTAAGTTGGAGGTGACCATGGTAAGTTGCCCCTTATGTGTTGTGATACCAGTGGCTTGATGAATAAGTGTGGTAGGGTGTTTGAAACCTCTTAGAGGTTGTTTGTTGTGGTTAGATATGAGGTGTGATTCTAAAGGTGTCAAGGATTATGTATGTCATAAGCCATGCTATGTTTTGAGCGGTGCTAAGTCATGAGCCGTATGCCCTGAGATTGGGTATGGACGGGAGCATAGAGGATAGGAGCATAGTGGACGGGAGCGTAATAATCTCCAGCTTAAGGCGTGTTAGAAAGTCTAAGCTTAGATAGTGTTTGGGGATGTCTCTTACCCTGAGGGGTATTGCTGGTAGCCATAGTGGTAACTTGTGGTTTTGAAAGTCAATTTGATGACCTTTGTGTTTTCTTCGTGGCATGGTGCTGAGTCGTGTTTCTTGATACGAAGTCAAAAGTTGTATGAGGAATGAGTATGTTGATTAAAGATGTTGTTGATGGATTGATTATCGAGTGATGTGCATGTACGCATGATGAGATGTATATCGGTGGAACATGTGATGTAGTGAATGATGATCTGAGGTTGTTTGGGAAGTTTTACGGATTAGAGTTTAGTGGCTTGGGTTATTGTTTTCAAGATAAGGAGACTATGTGGAGTACATGGTGTATGGTAAGAATATGAATATGAGTATGTGAGGCTTATGGGTCATGTGATAGATGTTATTGGTATAACTAACTCGGTCATTTTAGGACAGCATGTCGACAGGTAGAGATCCCTAAAAGGGATGATCGCAGTGGTCTATATCTAGCTTAAGGCCTAGATGTGGTGGTGCTAATTTACCTTTAGGGGCGAGAGATAAGGTGGTACCGTTTGGTCTAGAATTGGTAAGCGAGGTTCGTTTTGTTCATATTGCATGTAGTTGCTTTCGTGTTTGGATATCAATGTGCCGGTGGTACTCGTGTAGTGACATAAAAGACATGTTCCCGGTTGAGCGTGTTGTGTTTTCTGATGGGTGTATCAAAACTGTGAGCTCGAGATTGTAGCATGGTTTTGCCTACCCATTTGGTTGTTTCCTATTTGCTGGGAATCGAGTTCTTTTGACGCAACCCTATGAGGAGATGCTCTAAAGTGATGTGAGTATGTGTGGCGTTGTGCCTTGGTAGATAAATGGACAGAGTTTGGTGGACGCGTGAGATGCGTCGTTGGGATGTGAAGGAATCAATGATAGTTGTTGTGTTTGAGTAAAGATCTGAATGTGAAGATCTAGTGTGATGAGTGGCATACTCATTGTGAACAGTGGCCGATAATGTTCGTATTAAAATGTCCGATATCTTCACAAGGAATAGTGGTTAACCTTCTCATAACCCGAGCATTTGCGTGATGTTTTTGGAAATATAATTTGATTTGTGTAGAATGTTGATAGCTTTAACTCTCATTGAGAAAGATCTCAAGGGAGTTCAGTGATTGAATTATTTATATGGGTCGTTATCCTCGTGACTAGGAGATCGTGTTTGGGGACCATGCTGGGTGCTTAAGGTTTGAAAGAACCATAGAAGGGTTCAATAGTGTGGTTGGCCTAGGGTTGAGACGGTGTTTCTTGAATGTGACATGTCGGGAGGTTGTTTGTGTTCGATCTTGGGTTTAGAGGTAGGTATGCTGTTTGTCCATGGAAACGAAGTATGAGGATTGATGGAGTTTGCGTGTATGCAAATGAGGTCTCAGAGTTGAGAGCTTAGCGTAGCAGGTGATCTAGGTATTGTGATCGGGCTGTATAACTATGGTTGATGCTGCCTGAAGGTAAGATTTACAAGGTTCTTTGGGGGTCAAGTGTTGATGGTATTGGCAGTACATTAAGGTAAGATTTTTGGTTGGCTATTCCTTTCTTAAGAAGAAGATACGGTTGTCTTAGGAATAGTTGTGATGTGCAGACTGTTCCACCTTGGTTTGGTGTAACTGTTGGGATCATTGGTTGATTCTTGGTCCGATTGTTTCGGGGAGATGGGAGTCTCTGTGGATTAGTATTCGTGCTGTGATCTGTGAGTTGTGCCTAAGGAATGGGTACCACTAGGATTAGGTGATTGGAGGATTGTGCTCCCTGTGGGTTTTTTGAATGGAGTTTGTTTACTCTACGGTGTAAATGTAAGTGTGTGGGGTTGTCTTCCCTATGAGATTGGATTGGTAGACCAGGAATGTTTGTCCTTGCTAACAAGAGGGTTAGTATTGAGGCGTAGAGTCCTTTTCAGCAGTGATCAATGGAGGATTGTTAATCATTGTGTGAAGTTTTTTTAGGGTGATATAGGGTATGGTTGTACCTCTTACTCTCGGCAGAATAGGAATTTTGTTGGAACCTTGTAGCTAGGGTATTTATGTGGTGAGTTTTTTATAGACTTTTGTGAGTTTGGGTTTATGTTCTGTTTTGGGCTTCAAATTACTTAGAATTCTTAGAGTCGAGAAGTTGTCATCAACTGTGGTAAGTATTATAATTTGGGCTTAATCGTATGCTCGGATTGTGGTCCCGAGAATAGGTGTAAAATATGAATCAGGAAGGATTCAATGTTTGAGAAGTCTTGGTTGGTATGGCTTGTCGAGACTGACGTGATGGTTTGGTTTGGAATGGAAGGGCCATGATGAGTCCTATATAAGAATAACTTGCTAAGTATAAGAGATAAGCTTTGGTTGGTTACTTGACAAATAAGCCTTGGGCATGAGTAATCTTCTATTGTGGGTTCAAGGGATCGATGGATGTGTTATGAGTTTGGGGTTGACGTCGGGTGGTGGTGATCATGTTTGATTTGAGGTTATTCTGTAGATTTAAAATCAGTGATTTGAGGGTGAAACGTTGAGTTGTGTAGTGATGTGCTGTTGCACAAGAGATATAATTGGGTTTGAGTAGGTTAGTGGATACCTGTGAGACATTTTGTCAGCATGGCGTATCTAGTTTAAGTGAATCATTAGGGTTTGATGGCTGTGTTGATTTTTGTATTCGACCTTGGGTTCAGAGGTAGGTATGTTGTATGTCCATGGGAACGAAGTATGAGGATTGATGGAGTTTGCATGTGTGCAAATGAGGTTTGAGAGTTGAGAGCTTAGCGTAGCAGATGATTTGGGTATTGTGATCGGGGTCGACAGTAGCTATATAACTATGGTTGATGCGGCCTCAAGGTAAGATTTACAGGGTTCTTTGGGGGCTAAGTGCTGATAGGTACTGGGAGTATGTTAAGGTAAGATTTATGGTTGGCTGTTCCTTTCTTAGGAAGAAGATACAGTTGTCTTGCGAACAGTTGTGATGTGTGGACTATTCCACCTTGGTTAGGTGTAACTATCGGGATTATTGGTTGATTCTTGGTTCAATTATTTCGGGGAGATGGGAGTCTCTGTGGATTAGTATTCATGCTGTGATCCATGAGTTGTGCTTAGGGAATGGGTACCTCCAGGATGGGGTGATTGGAGGACTGAGTTCCTCGTGGGTTTTCTGCATGGAGTTTGTTTGCTCTTCTGTGTAAATGTAAATGTGTGGGGATGTGTTCCTTGTTAGATTGGGTTGGTAGACTAGGAATGTTTGTCCTTGCTGACAAGAGGATTAGTATTGAGGCGTAGAGTCCTTTTCTACAGTGATCAATGGAGGATTGTTAATCGTTGTGTGCAGTTTGTTTTGGGTGGTGTAGGGTATGGTTGTACCTCTTACTCTCGGCAGAATATGAATTTTGTTGGAACCTTGCAGCTAGGGTATTCAAGTGGTGAGTTTCTGATAGACTTTTGTGTGTTTGGATTTGTGTTCTGTTTGGGGCTTTAAACTACTCAAAATTCTTGGAGTCGAGAAGTGGTCGTCGACTGTGGTAAGTATTGTGTTTTGGGCATAGCTGTATGTTTGGATTGTGGTTTGGAGAATGTGGTAAAATATGAGTCAAGAGGGATTCAATGCTTGAGATGCCTTGGTTAGTGTGGCCTGTCGAGACTGATATGATGGTTTGGTTTGGAATGGAAGGGCCATGATGAGTCCTATATAAGAAGTTGCTAAGTATAAGAGGCAAGTTTTGGTTGGTTGCTTGACAAATAAACCTTAGGCATGAGTAATCTGCTATTGTGGGTTCAAGGGAACGATGGATGTGTTATGAGTTTGGGGTTGACATCGGGTGGCGATGATCATGTTTGATTTGAGGTTATTCTGTAGATGTAAAATCAGTGATTTGAGGGTGAGACATTGAGTTGTGTAGTGATGTGCTATTGCACGAGAGATATGATTGGGTTTGAGTAGGTAAGTGGATACCTGTGAAACGTTCTGTTGGCGTGGTGTATCTGGTTTAAGTGAATCATTGGGGTCCGGTGGTTGCATTGATTTTTGTAGTTGTGATGCCAGGTTGGTTTTTGGTCATGTGGAATCTTGTCTCGAACAATGGTGTGGCACCTAGTGTTTCTCTAGGGTGAGAATTGTGATTCGTGATGGAGGATCGAATAAAGGATGAAGGTTTATATGAAGTGCGTTCTTAGGTATTCCAGGTGAATTAAGTGAGCTTTTTCCTTGAATTGGGTGTTTGTACCATTGCTTGTGGCTAAGCATCTTGTCAGCTTCACTGACAGTGTTGTTAGCATCAACTGGATAATGATGTGGTATCAAAGTGAGTGGCCATCAGTTGATCGTTAGAACTTGAGTGCAGTTTGTGTGGGGAACATGTGACTTCGTGTGATTGGTGTTGCCGTCGTGTGTTTGGACTCAAGGAAATAGTCCTTGGTGTGTTTTCTGAGGTGCAATTGAGCCAGTATGTGGCAGTGAGAATGGGGGTAATAGTCTCCATATCTGGAATAGAGTGTTTGGGACCAGGTTCCATGGTGGACTAGCCTCGTGTTATACGTTTATCGCTGGAGTGGGATGTATTCGGTGAGAGTTGTGTATCGAGGTTTTGGTAATGCGAGTTGGATCGTGATCTGATGTTTTATGGATGATATTAGTATCCGTGAGGAACTTTGCGATGGTGTTTGGCTTGAGATTCAGTGTTGAATTTCGGGGACGAAATTCCTTTAAGGGGGGAAAGTTGTGAGACCCCGAACCGTTTTATTTTAAAATGATTAAGTGTTGATGGGAGTAGGAATTAAAAACTTGATCTTGGTGATGTTTTGAGCTTAGATACGCATGAAAGATATGTTCGATAAAGAATATAAGGTTATAAGGGATGTTCAGAATGAAAAGTGTGTGAAGGAAACTGACATACCTTTACTAATTTGCTCATAACATTTTGTACAAGATGAATCCTAGTATGAAGTTGGAACCATTGGAAAGTAAACTTCTGGGGCTTCAATTGGAGCATAAGAACGACCCTATTTAGAGTTTGGATGAAAGAGATATGCTTGTTCAAAGTCGGACTAATAGTTTAGTCGCAGAGACCGATCGAGCGGTCTTTAGACCGATTGAGTGGTTTGTGTCGGGTAGAGGCTATAAGTTACTGATTTTGGGTTGGTTTCTCATTCTCTCATTCTCTCTTCTCTCTTCTCTCTCTAAAGTTGAGGGGTGAATTAGGGTTTAGGTTTTGGAGCTTCTTAGAGCTTTCCATGTTCGTTGCAGGTCGAGATCTTGTTGTTTCTTTGAGCAAGCTACAGTTGAAGAGCGTGGATGTTCGCCAGAAACTCTTCCGTAGTCGCGTATTTTGGGCTTTGGTGGATTAGAGCTCACTAGAAGCTTGATTCTTGACGATGGGACGTCAATGAAGTAGGATCTAGACTATCTCTTGTGATTTGTTGTGATTTGTGGTTATAATTTCCATTAGTCTAACCTTAGTGTGATTGACACTTGAACTTGAGTTGAGTTTTAAGAAAATTAGAGTTTTGAGAAATTGTTAGCGTTATGTTGAGAAATGATTGTATAAAAAAAAGAGGCTTAAGTTCTTATAGCCGTGAAGATGATGTATACATGATATATGTTTACGAGAAAGACCATAGGTTGGCTATAGTTTTTCGTAATTTGTTATTACAAATTCGGTAGGATGGTTCAACGTTTTACAACGAGGTTTTCGGTTGGTTTTGCTTCATATAAACTCTGGTGCCCCGAGGGAGATTTTGGAATGACTTTTCCTCTTTTTAAAGGTATCTCCTTGCTTAAAATATGTTAAAAGGTACTAAAAATCTTTAAATCAAGTTTTTGGCTTGAAAAAGAAACTGGAGCAGGACGAATCGTAATACCGATCGATTGGTCTATCGAGCGGTCTTTTGATACTCTCGGTTCTTTTGTGCAGGTGAGAGACCGATCGAGCGGTCTTCTCACCGATCGATCGGTCTAGGATGTTTTCAAATTTTTTGGTGTTTTATTTTAAAGGCTTGGCTCTTAGATATCATGACTCTAGTTTTCAGAACTACTCTTTTACATTAATTAAACCCTTCGTTGGGCACATTTTGAAAGGTTTTTAACTTATTGTTTGTTTTCGTTTTGAATCGGGTCAATTAAGATAAGTTTTGGCGAATTTGGGTTTGTAAAATGGGTATTTGAAGGTTGTGATTTGGCATGGTTATCACTTAAAGTTCCAAGCTTTTGGAAGGAAAAATGGGTTCAAACTTATCTATTCATACATATGATTGGTGTATTCCTTTTCCTTCAAATGATATGATCACTAGTGAATTAATTTTATGTTGGCACTTTATGAAGTTGGTAAATGAAATATAAATTATGAGAAATTATATATTGATGTTATGATGCATGTGGCATGAAAGGAAACTTAAATGCTCAAATGACGTATGATTTGAAAATGAATTGGAAAACTGAAAATTGGAATTGAAGTGGGTAATAATATATGAAAATGATTAGGAGAGGAACCGGTGGTGGATTGGACTTCCGAATTGTGAAAAAGAAAGAAATTAATGAATAATGAACCGTATGGATTGAACCGTATGGATTTAGTTGGGCTTGCACAGCTCCACGGTGAAAGACCAAAAAATTGCGCAATATGGGGATCACATGCCCACGAGTTAGTCCCTGAAATGTGGTGTTGTGTCATGATGAGTTATAGAGTGACCTATTCCACAATGGCTTCGCGTAGCCTATTAGGGGCAAATGTGATGATGTTTCTATAAGCTGCGTCCAACATCGGTTCATTAGTTGTGATACGATTTTGTGAGAAACCAGATATTGAGAAAGTAAACTGGATAATGGGAAAAAATAGAATGTTTTGAAAAAGGACTCAATGAATGAAAAATATGAAATAAAGAGTTGATGTTGTAACAACTGAGTAAATGAATGGAATAAGTTGGTGTATGTAGTTTGTGTGTGTGTGTTAACGAAGAATGAAAATGAATGAATGAAACCTTTTTTTTAATGCGATTGCACCCATCACACCTCACAAATCATGCATAACATTTGAGTTAGTCTTTATCCTATGAGCTTCTGCTCACGTACGTATTCTAAACCATTTCAGGTATCGAGGATTAGGGGTGAAAACAGGGCACAGGATGCATGTTGGGGAAAGGCGAGAGGAAGATCTAGTGTTTCATTGTATTTTTGTGTTATGATGGTACATAAAGTAAATTGGATGAATGCAATTGATATATAGGTTTAAAGCTGAACATATGTTGTCACCTAACCATGAATGGTTTTGTAAATGAACTTCTGAAACTTGATTTATTTAGTTAGAATATTTTAAATGCTTAAATGAAAGGAAAACTTCTTTTAACGTTATAGTGTAGCGCATATGTTTATGTTTGGAAAGGTTATTGAAGGTTATAGTTTCTATATGTTTTGACTAGAGCTTTAGCTTACGGAATTGGGTTTGGGTTGCGACAAAGAAAATTCTCAGTTATTCCATTGGTCCCTTTCTTTTGTCTTACACATTCTTGGTTAGCCCCACCATCCTCAATAGATGATTGTGTTGGCTTTTTTTTAATGCACGCACTGTGAGGCTTTGTCTCCCAATTCACCACATCAGTAAGAAATGATCCCCTCATTGTCTCTTAAACAATCCTTAATGAAATGGTTAGTGGCCCCACACTTATAGCTAGTATACATTTTTGCCTCCTTTGTATGACCAGATGCTCCGCTATTCAATCAGTCTCCATTGATTTCAGAATCTTTGGCTGGTGATTGGTAGTTCTGATCTCAAAATGCTTGCGGCTTTGAGACACTACTTTTAGAACTATACATTCTTATCTAGTCTACCGAGCCACCTCCAGGTTTATGGCTTTTGAATTCTTCTTACCTTCCTCACCCTTCTTAATGACCTTCTCAATCATCCTTGCCTTGTAAAATAGGTTTGCATAGTTATCCATCTGAAGGACCGTTAGTCTAGTCCTGATCAAGAAATCTAATCCCTTCTGAAACCTTCTGCACCTTGATTTTTCATCAAGTACAAGCCCGAAAAGCATATCGCGATAACTTCATGAATTTTATTTCATATTCCGCCACACTCATCCTTGTAAAAGATTAATGAACTCTTGCTCCTTCTCATATTTGTAAGTTATGGGTTTACACTATTCATTAAATGCTTTCACAAAGCAAATCCAAGAAATCTTCTGAGGTACAAGAGGGTCAAATCCTGACACCGGCATCTTCAACCTCTTAGTTCCCTCCCACCAGTTATATGCTTTGCCCTTAAACATAAAAGCTATAAGATCTATCCTATCATCTTTTTCCACTCCGAGTCTATCTAGAATACGTACCCCATCCCACAACCATTTTTTTTCTTCAATGGGGCTAAGTGACACACCCTGCTTCCGCAAGGTACTCGACCTGAGTAGTGGGGTATGATCCCGCCGTAGACCCAGCGGCCTCGAGAAAAAGACAAGGCTTAAAACTTTAATAAGAGACGAAACTTTTGCTTCAAAACAACTATAAGCCTTCAAAAGAGGAAAAGGGTAAACATAAGCTTCTAGGAATATACTATCCCAAGGACATACATCACGTCTTTAAAAACATAACATTTAGTACTTAACATACGATGTTTCTTTAGGTACCAAACTAAACAAAAGGAACTAAACCAAAATAATGTCCGACTACAGCTTTAAAGCTACAAGACGACACCTGTGGTGGACCAACTCCTAGCCATTCCTGTCTCTACAACCACAAAGGTCACATGAGAGTGCGCTTAGCATTATCATGAATAGAAATAAAGACAATCGCCTAGTTAAAGATAAATGAAGATATTTGTAAAAAGTGTTCATCATACTATCCACACAAAGCGTAAAAATTGATGCATTTTCTTTATCTTAAGAATATCACGAGTTATAAGGAATTTCTTCGATATGACAAATATGTAACTTGGCTTAACCACCACAATGAAAAGAAATCACTTTTTCATAACTGAAACCCTAATCCCAACAGTGTCCAAGTAGTCGTCAATCTCACGACCGGGAGTTTCAATGGCACCGTAGCCTCAAATCTCAAAGCATGGTTGGCAACGTGATGGAATGAGAGCTACTCTCCACCAAACACGAGTGGTATGTGCAACTTGGGACTCAGTCCCAAAGCCTTTAAAGTAAAATAACTCCTGCTCAATAGGAAACCTCCCTTATATGGACAAATTAAACCCATAGTTGGGTAACCTCCCTCATAATGTGCTACCTGGGACTCAGTCCAAAAGCCTTTAAGGAAAACTAATTCCTGCTCAATAGGAAACCTCTCTTATAGGGACAAATTAAAACCCATAGTTAGGTAACCTCCCGTATAATGGGATATAAAGTGCCAAAAACATTGCAACTTGGCACTTTGGAACAACAGCAATACAACATTGACAACACTTAATAAAAACATCTTTCACACACATGCTTCTTCAAAAGATCATGGATATCACATTTGCATTAAAATATCATAACATTTGAAAACAATAATATCATGCTATCATTCATCAAAACTTGTTATAATTCAAAACATGCGCATTGAAGCATTTTAAAGCGTCATTCACAATTTTTTGTTCAAGATAATGGTTAAGAACTCTCACCTTATCTTATGTGTGCAAGAAATCGAGCTTTATCCAACAAGCTAGACTTAACCCCCGGGTAACAAATCTTCTATGCCTAACAGGCAAATCATAACTTAACCGTAAACGCGGGATTCTACCCTGTAGAACGTAATGTACTAAAAATGATTCAGACTTTTGAATGATCTTACAATTTTTAGGGACCACAGTTATGCTTCCGTTTTAGAACTAAAAGACACTAAGCATATGTTCAAGCCTTAACTTGCTTAGGGAATTGATCATAGTTAGCACTTTATTTTAAAAATTCAACAACATAATTACAACTAGCAACAAGTTTTTGAGGTAGTTAGACTATAAATTAGGTTTTGGTTTTTTTGCCACAATATAGATTAAAATATCATTAACAAGTCTGATGAAGGACACTTAGGCTAAAACCCATGAATTTTAGGTGATTTGATCTTCACAAAGCAATATGCTATAGCAGCACTTAGCCAAATGCAGCGAGCAAGGCTCTCAGAAGACAACACATTTGGGGTAACAAAATAGATTCTTTTGGGCTGATTTTTAGATATGTTTTAGGTCACGATATCCTCTACAACTCTTATGAAGGATTCTCAATAGGCTTCTTAAGACAATATTTAAGAAATTAGCCATTTAAGAAAATAAGTCAGATCAACATTTTTATAACTCAACAATGGCGAACTTCAGCAGTAAGAACAAAGAGTATAAAAATGAATTGAGGGGACAAACAAAGGCTAAAGGACCTGATTTGTGGACAGTAGTTAGATTAAAATGTCCCTAACATTTTCATGAAGAACACTTTTGGAATAGGTCACTAGAAATATAGGTTTTGGGTTACACAAAAATGTTGGATAGCAAGCTTTTTAAATCATTATACATGAACATTAGATTACAGAAGGGTTTTGGCGGATCAAATATCAACAAAAGGAGCTCATTGTTGGTGGGTATATACATAAAATGTTAGCTACAACTTTCATGAAAAGACCAAAGCTCAGTTCTCAATTTAAAATAGGGTTTTCACCTCTACAACAGAGGTTGGTTTGAAAATGAAACGTTTTAGTAAAAAATTCATATTTCGAGTTTTATAAGATTAAATTAATTCAAACCAATTATATATGAAAGATAACACAAAAATATAAATCTGAACGTAAACACAACCTCATATGACGTTTCAATATTTAGTTATGATTTTTTAAAAATAGGTCCAACAAGTAGAATTTTTGAAAAAGAACACAACCCAAGAGCCTGGCTTCATTTCTACATGCATGACTTGAATCGGGTTTATTTTTGGGCATGCAACATGATTTGAGATGAGATTAGAGATTTTTGAGTAGACATGGGTTTGGGTTTTGAAGGACACTTACTTGAATTTACGTGATTCTCAACCTTGAAGATATGACTTAGCTTTGTAGTGCTCACTTTCTTTCTTCCTCTTCTTTCCACTTGTTGGCCTAATAAGGTTTCAATGACCGTTTTCATGATAACAAATCTAAGTATCTAATTGTAAAAATTGAGTTTGTTTACTGGAAATAAATGATTAGCACAATTAAAGATGCAAAGTGGAAGTTATGATGCTAATTCCAAACCGAATACTTTGGCGACAAGCGTTTGGAAGAATGAAAGAATTGAAATGTTGAAGGATTGAAGATAAAAGTTTTAAATTTTATTTTTAGGACTTATGTAAATTCACATGTCTCATAGATATATTTCTTTGAAGCTCATAGAATTCCTAAAATACCTAAAAATATTTTTCAAAACAAAGAGTGATCAAAAGTGGTTTTGAAAATCAAAAATTCTGGATTTTTAATACATTTTAGTCAACTAAAGCATGGATCAGGCGACTGGATGAGTTTCTAAAATAAGGAATTGGATTTTAAAGCATCTATTCGACTGACCAAGCAGTCCAGTTGGCTGACTGGTTGTCCAATTGACTGAGTGAAGACTCCAGTCGACTGAATAGGCTGAAATTTTGAAAAATGGCTAAAACAGCTAGTTTAATTGTTCCATACTTAGCCCAATGGCTAGTCCCAAACTTTGGCCTATAAATAGAGCCTTTGAGTCTGGTTTTATTTATTAAAAGCCTCTCAAATATTCTCTCATATACATTCTCCATCTATACTTAATTCTCTTGAGTTTTTCATTTATATTTTTGAGAGAAAAGATTTTTAGATTTCTCTTTGAGTTTCATTGACATATTTATTGAGAAGTGAGTTAGAGCTTTCATTTCTTATACTCATCTGCTCATCATAGTAGCATTTCTTTGTACACTTTCTTGTTATTCTGTTGTACTTGAGAAAGGTGTTTCTCAAAAGAGGTTAATCCGCCTACAAGGATTGAATTATTTGAGAAAAATATATTCTCAAGAGAGGCTACTCCACATAGACTAAGGAGAGAGGCTGCTCCACCTATTGAAGGAGTAATAGTGAGAAATTCTCATAGCGGTTGGCTTGAGGTAAGGATGTAGACCGTTGTGCCGAATCTTGAAAAAATCGTGGTATTGTTTTTCTATCTTGTTTACCTTTTATTCTCATTATTATATTATTGTTTATTATTGCACCACACACACTTAACATTCACTATTAAAATTCATTCTTGTGTTTTAATTTTTTTTTAAGCAAAGAAAGTGTTGAATCTAGTAAAAAAAAAGAAGTTTTGAATATTGTGAATTAAACACTTGCGTTTAAATTTTCTATTAAAAGGTTTTGAATCTTATCTATAAGTAAATTAAAAACTACTTGTGTTGTAATCTTCTAACAAGAAGTTATACTTGAAATTATACTTGTGAATTAAAATATTTTGCTTATAAGTGAATTGGAAGTTATACTTGTTTTTTAATACTTGAACAATAAAAGTTTTAAATAACTAATTCACCCCCTCTTAGGATTACTCACATACTATCAATTGGTATCAGAGCTAATCACATTATTCTTAAAAAAAATTTGTGAAAAAAATTTATGGCAGGCATTGGTGTGTGCCACTTTGGAGAGAGTCAATCCTCTACAAGGCCTCCACTCTTCTGTGGTGTTAACTATATCTTTTGGTAGCAAAGAATGTGGATCTTTATTCAAACCATGGATTGGAGGGCTTGGAAAGTAATCGTCCAAGAAAACTTCACTCCCACTAAAACTGTAGAAGGTAAAGAAGTTCCTAAAGTAGAAGAAGAAATGAACGAAAATGATATGAAGCAATTGCAAATAAACTCTAGTGCTATGAATGTATTATATTGTGCTTTAGATGCTAACAAATATAATCGAATAATATCATGTAAAAGTGCAAAAGAAATATAAGAAAAATTAGAAATTACTTATAAAACCACACAAGATGTTAAAGACTCTATGATTGATAGACTAATTAGTGAATATGAAAGCTTTAAGATGAATGATGATGACACTATATCTAGCATGTACACTCACTTTACTCATATTATTAACTCTCTTAATGCACTTGAAAAAACTTATCAGTCTTATGAGCTCTTAAGGAAAGTACTCAAAGCTTTACCACCTATTTGGGAACTTAAGGCTGCAGCCATCTCCGAAGCAAGAAACCTAAGGGTGATGACCTTGGATGAGCTAATAGGATCACTGCTGACATATGAGCTCAAGATAAATGAAAGAGTCAATGATCAAAACAAGGTCAAGAAGTCCATTGCCCTCAAAGCTTCAAAAGAGTGCTCTAGTGATGAAGATGAGGAGATCAATGATGATGATATGGCCCTCATCACAAGAAAATTTGGAAAAGGGTTCTAATTCAATCAAAACCCTCACACCAACATTCTGAACCTCACAATCTTACATTTCCTTCTCAAAATCCTCTCCAAGGCACCTAGAGTTAGAGGAGGCAAAGGCAAATCTATCGCACGAGAGGAACCCAACGATGAAAATGACAAGTGGTTCTCTAATGACCGAGCCGAAGCTCTTTACAAGAAACATCTTCAGTCCCTTGACCCTATTTTTGGTAAGATTCTAGATATGCACTTCATGGATACTTACTTTCCACACATTCTACGTCTTATTGCTAAGCTTGGTTGGGGACTATTTGTATTCTATCAATCCACCGGTGTCTTTCCCCAACTTACTCGTTTATTTTATGCAAATCTTGTCAAAGAGGATAAAACCCATCCCGGTGATCACTACACTCAGCTTGCTACATATCTCTATGGAAAAACATATCATTTTACTGATAAAAACATTGCACATCTCTTTGGAATGGGTAGAGGGGATTTTGTATGTCCACAATTTTCATCCTCATCATGGATCATGGCATGAGACTTCTCTCCCCAAACTTTTTTACCCATGATCATGACTGAACCGCCTCTTAGTTTTGCCCTCACCCCATCTTACTCCCAACTCACACTAGAGGCCAAAATTTTGCATCTCATCATTACTTATAACATATTGCCTCGTAGTGGATCTCGCACCTACATTTCATATTTTGATTGCTTTATTGTATGGTGCCTCTTCATGGAAAAACACCTCGACCTTCCATCTCTCATATGTCAATGGATGCTTTCTAAAGAAGGATCCAAAAGACATACTCTTCCATATGGGGCTTTTCTCACCCCACTATTTGAGTCATTTGGGTTTTCTTCATCTCTATCCAATTTTCTTACACCAAAACCCTCTGATTTTCTCACTGTTACTACACTTAAGCAAATGGGGTATAGTCTCCAAAATGGGGAATGGCACCACAAGACTAATAGGCTAGCTCCTCAGGTTGTGCAAGAGGAAGATGAGGATGCCGCCTATGCACAGGTTGAGGAGCTCCTTCTCCTCCTGCTTCATCAGTACCTCCACTTGCTACTTCCACCGCTCCTGCTACTGCTCATGTCACATAGTCTTTCTTGAAGAAACTGGTCAAATCTTTCTCCAAGAGTGTTAATAAAAAGTTTGCCAAAATCAACTCTCACCTCACCCGCATCGAGGATGCCTTAGGTATTCCTCCCTATGACGCCTCTTCACCCGATGATGATGGCGATAACGACGATAGCTCTGCTTCTTTTTGATAATGACAAAAATGGGAGAAGCAAGTGCGCAAAAGGAAAGCATGAGAAAAAGAATATCTTAGGAGAAGAAGAAGGAATGAGAGAGAGAGAGAGAAAATATATTTTTGAAATGGATGTATTTGTATTTTGGATCATGTAAGCTTTTGGAAAGAGGTTATGTAATTATGCTTGGATGTTGCTTATCTATCTTATTATGGTGTTTATCTTATGGTTCTTTATCTTATGGATATTGTTGAATGGATAAATATATGCAAGCTTAAAATAGTCAAATGAATATTTGAAAAGGTCAAACATTTGAAATATATGCTCAATGTTTGGAAAATGTTCTATGAACTTCAAGTTTTCAAAGATATGATTGAAATAAATTTAAATGTTTTCACATCTACGTATAAATTTAAATGTTTTGCCAAGTGTTTGTCATCATCAAAAAAGGAGAGATTGTTGGCCGAACAAAGCTTCAATAACTGTTTTGATGATAACAAACCTAAGTATCTAATTGTGCAAATTGAGTTTGGTTAAAGGAAAGAAATGATTAACACAATCAAAGATGCAAAGTGAAAGCTATGATGCTAATTCCAAATAGAATACTTTGGTGACATGCATTTGGAAGAATGCAATAATTGAAATGTTGAAGGATTGAAGATAAAAGTTTTAAATTTTATTTTTAGGACTTATGTAAATTTACATGTCTCATGGATATATTTCTTTGAAGTTCATAGGATTCCTAAAATACCTAAAAATATTTTTCAAAACAAGGAGTGATAAAAAGTGTTTTTCAAAATAAAAAATTCTGGATTTTTAATACATTTCAGTAGACTAAAGCATGGATCAGGCGACTGACTGAGTTACCAAAATAAGGAACTGGATTTTAAAGCATCCAGTCGACTGACCAAGCAGTCTAGTAGTCGACTGACAAAGTAATCCAGTCGACTGACTGGTGGTCCAGTCGACTGAGTGAAGACTCCAGTCGACTGAACATGCTAAAATTTTGAAAAATGGCTAAAATGGCTAGTTTAATCTTTCCATACTTAGCTTAACAGCTAATCCCTAACTTTGGCCTATAAATAGAGTCTTTGAGCTCTGGTTTTATTCATTAAAAGCCTCTCAAACATTCTCTCATATAAATTCACCATCTGTGCTTAATTCTCTTGAGTTTTTCATTCATATTTTTTAGAGAAAAGATTTTTAGATTTCTCTTTGAGCTTCATTAACATATTCCTTGAAAAGTGAGTTAGACCTTTTATTTCTTGTACTCATCTGCTCATCATAGGAGCATTCCTTTATACACTTTCTTGTTATTCTATTGTACATGAGAAATGTGTTTCTCAAAAGAGGCTAATTCGCCTATAAGGATTTGATTACTTGAGAAGGGTATATTCTCAAAAGAGATGCTCCGCCTAGACTAAGGAGAGAGGTGGCTCCGCCTATTGAAGGAGTAATAGTGAGAAATTCTCATAGTGGTTGTGCTTTAATCTTCTAACAAGAAGCTATACTTGAAATTATACTTATACTTGTGAATTAAAATATTTTTCTTATAAGTGAATTGGAAGTTATACTTGTTTTCTAATACTTGAACAATAAAATTTTTAAATAATCGATTCACCACCCCCCCCCCCCCACTCTTGGGATTACACACATACTATCACCTCTCTCTTTCTCTCTCTCTCTCTCTCTCTCTCTCTCTCTCTCTCTCTTTCCCTCAAGATGGCTGAAAATTCAAAGATGAATAAGGGAGTGGAGGGTCCCTTTTTATAGATGAACTTAGTGGATGAAGCTTTCTTGAGAAGCTTGGTTAACTATGGGTTAGCTAGCCTAACCTTGGTCTACTAAACTTGGCAACCAAGTTTGGGTAAAAGCCTTAAGGTGGCCAGCCACTTGTGTTTTCTTTTCTTTTCTAATAATAATAATTTTCTTTTATTTTATAGTAAAAGAATTTCGAGAAATTTCTCTGAGGTTCATTTCTTGGCTTTACAGGCCTAATCCTTGATTTAGCTTGATTTGGATTTAGAGATTTGAATTTTTAACCATAACATTAGGGTTATATTAGTCTCACTTTATCCTAGTTCTCGAGCTCGAGAAGGTTGGACGGCTAGGTTAGCTCTTCTTACAGAAACTAGGTTTGAGAATTCATTCATTTTGAGATGTACTTTGTTTTCTATTCGTATCTTGAGTACAGGTTATTACAACCTATCATTCTTTAAGAAATTTTGTCCTCAAAATTTACATACCTTGCTTGAAGAGATGTGGATACTTCTTTTGCGTATCCTGTTCATGCTCCCAAGCGATTTCTTCAACCGAGTTACTGCGCCACAACACTTTCACTAAAGGGATGACTTTGCTTCATAGGAATTGTTCTTTCCTGTCTAGTATTATTGTTGGCTCCTCTTCATACGTATGGTCAGGATTCAGATTGATAAGCTGCGCTATTAGCATGTGAGAAGGGTTTGGCATTTATATGCTCATCATCAAAATGAGGAATACATTGTACAGTCTTGCTAAATCTGGTAGCACGGTAAATTGATATGCTATGCTCCTAACCCTCTTGTTGATTTCGTACGAGCTAATGTATTGAGGACTCAGTTTTCCTTTATTGCCAAATCACATCACTCCCTTCCATGGCAATATCTTTTGGAATACACGGTCTCCCACTCCAAACTCCAGGTCGCAGGTCCTATTATTGGCATAACTCTTTTGCCAGACTTAGGTTGTCCTCTCTAATTGATTGTCAGTTTGCGAATCGAAGGTCGTGCTAAACTTTAAAGTAGTTCTCAACGCCTCTTGTAGACTTTCCTAAAACCTGGATGTAAAATGTGGATCTATGTCTAATACTATAGAAACTGGTACCGTGTGCAGCGAAATGATCTCATCAATATAAAGTCCTGCGAATCAATCCATAGAAAATGTCATCTTTATTGGTAGATAGTGAGCTGACTTTGTCAATCTATCCATAATTACCTAGATAGCATTATTCCCGTTGGGTGATCGAGGTAGTCTGGTTACAAAATCCATGGTGATGTTCCCACTTCCACTCAGGCATAGGTAAAGGCTATAATAATCCTGCCAGCTTCTGGTGTTTAATCTAAACTTGTTGGCATACTAAATATCTTACCACGAAGTCCGCCACATCTTTCTTCATCCCACTCCACCAGTATCTTTCCTTCAAATCTCTATACATTTTCATACTTCCCGAGTGCATGGTGTACACTAAGTTATGTGCTTTATCTAAAATCTATCTTCATTAGTGGGTACATATAATCTATGGCCGAACCGCAAGACATCATCCCGAACTTCAAATTTTGTTTTCCTTTTAGCCTTTTGTTATGCTCTAATTTCGTCTACATGACTGTCTGGTAATTGAGCTGCTCAGATTTGGTCTAATAAGGTTGGCCTTACGCAAAGAGTTGTTAATAGGCCTCTATTCTCTCCTACTGCAAGGTTGGTCCTAAGCATTCGCATTTTAGAAAAAGTACCATTTTGTACCGCTTGAAGGTGTGCTATACTTTCGGATGATTTCTGACTTAGGGCATTTACCACCACGTTGGCCTTCCCCAGATGATAGTGGATCGTGTAGTCAGAGTCCTTAATTAACTCCATCCACCTCCTATGTCTTAAGGTCAACTCTTTTTGAGTGAAAATAGACTTTAAGCTCTGGTGATTCGTAAAGATCTCGCAAGGGACATCGTACAAATAGTGTCTCCATATCTTGAATGTGAAGACGATTGCATCTAGCTCTAGATCATGGGTAGGGTAATTCTTCTCGTGATATTTCAACTGTCTTGATGTATAGACAATGACTTTTTCGTGTTACATTAGAACACAACCCAAACCTTGGTATCACACATCACCATAAACAATAAAACCCTCATTGCCTGACGAGAGGGTAAGCACAGATGCTGACACCATTTTAAACATCAACTCTCAGGAACTCCGTTCACATTGATTGAACCACTCAAACTTCACATTCTTTTGAGTCAATCGAGTCAAAGGTTTTGTAATGAGAAAAAATTCCCAAATAAAATGCCGGTAATAACGAGCTAAGAAAAAATTCCCAAATAAAATGCCGGTAATAACGAGCTAACCCTAAAAAGGTACGTATCTCTGTCACACTAGTTGGTCTTATCCGATTGACTACTGCTTCAACTTTTGTTGGGTCCACTTGAATTCTCTCTCTGGATATAATGTGACCCAAAAACACCACCCAATCCAACCAAAACTCACACTTACTAAACTTTGCATATAGTTTGTGGCCCTTCAGGGTTTGTAAAGAAATTGTCAAATGTTCCCTATGTTCTTCCTCACTCCGAGAATATATCAGAATGTCGTCTATAAATACTTGGTCTAGAAAACTCCTAAACACCCGATTCATCAAATCTATGAACACTGCAAGCTCCTTTATTAACCCGAATGGCATAACAACAAATTCATAATGCCCGTAACGAGTCCTAAAAGCAATCTTAGGTATATTTGACCCACGTACTTTCAATTGATGGTATCCTGACCTTAAATCAATCTTTGAGAACACTTTGGCTCTTTACAACTGATCGAACAGGTCATCTATCCTTGGCAAATGATACTTATTCTTGACGGTCCCTTTATTCAATTGTCGATAATCGATACACATCCTTAGAGTTTCATCCTTCTTTCTTATGAACAACACAGGTGCTCCCCAAGATGACACACTTGGTCTACTAAAACACTTGCCTAACTACTCTCCTGATGCTTCCTTCAACTCTTGTAACTTAGCAAGTGACAATAAGATGAAAAGGATACTGGCGTCATACCTGGGCATAGGTCAAATGTAAGCTCAACTTTTAGATCTAGGGTATTCTTGCTAAGTCTTCTGCGAGTTCATATCACAAATGACTGGCTTCTCTTAAAAGTTCCTCCTTATTTAACTCCATGTCAACAATTCGTGCCAACAAATTAGTGGCAACCCCCCTTTAGTAACATCTTTGAAACTTTAATTGCTTACACAAGGACAAAATCCTCTAGCGTTTCCTTGAAATCCCCATTTCCAACTCCTCGTTTATTAAAAGATTGCTCTCACCTCAAACCAATCTAACGACGCATAAAATGATAGCATCCAAACCATCCCTAACATTAGGCCAAAATCAATTATAGCAAAAGGTGTCAAAATAACTAGCACGCATCTATCTTCTAAACTTAATGAACAACTTTGATTCACACTTCTCTCTAACACTTTTTTTCCTATTGGTGTAACGATTATTATGATGTAGTTGCGATGTTCTGTTGTAATAGCATGCACTGGTGTTATAAAAGATAAGATATATGAATAAACATGTTGATCTTAAATATAACAGTGCATAAGCACCTATGTTGAAAATGGTGAGAGTACCTGTCATCACATCTAGTGTAGTTTGTGCATCTTATTTCGTCATATCCGATACTTGCCCTAGAATCCTTGGTTATTCCATCAGTCTCTTTCCTTTATCTTGTATGCTTCCAATTAGTCCATTGTCGCTTTCATTAGACGATCGTGCTAGTATCCTCGAATGTATGCATTGTAAAGCTATAACCAAGTTAGAAGAACGACACCATGATTTTTACAAGGTTTGGCGCAACGGCCTACGTCCTTGCCTCAAGCCAACTGCTATGAGATTTTCTCACTATCACACCTTCAATATGCGGAGTAGCCTCTCTTGAGAATGTACCCTTCTCAAGCAATCCAATTCTTGTGGGCGGATTAGCCGCTTTTGAGAAACGACTTTCTCAAATACAATAGAATGACAAGAAGTACAAAAGAATGCTCCTGCAATGAGCAGATGAGTACAAGAAATGAAAATTCTAAATCACTTCTCAAGGAATATAAAAATGAAACTCAAAAAGAAATCTAAAATCTTTTCTCTAAAAAATATGAATGAAAAACTCAAGAATTTAAGCACAAATGGGAATGTATAAGAGAGAATTGTTTAAGAGGCTTTGAATGAATAAAACAAGAGCTCAAGGGATCTATTCATAGGCTTCAATTCTGAACTAGCCGTTCGACTATGTATGGAAATGTCAAACTAGCCGTTTCAGCCCAAAATTCAAAATTAAGCCTGTTCAGTCGATTGGACCTCGAGGGTCAGTCGACTGAACTGTTTTAGATTTGAAATTCATTTTTGAAAATTCAATCAGTCAACTGGATGTAAGGCATCAGTCGACTGGATTGTTAAAAATTTAGATTTTTATTTTTCCAAAAAGATTTTGATCATTTTATATTTGAAAAATATTTTAAAAGTATTTTAGAAATTCTATGAGCTTCAAAAGATATATCCATGAGTTTTAGTGAATGTACATAGATCCTAAAAATAATACAAACAAGTTTCAACTTGTAGTCTTCAATTCTTCACTTTGCATTGCTTAAAAAATTTGTAGCCAAAGAGTATAATTTGAAATTTTTTCTTTATGGCTTCCACTTTGTATCTTGCATTGTGCTTAAGCATATATTTCCTGTAAACAATTTCAATTTGCCCAATTAGATACTTATGTTTGTTATTATCAAAATCGGTCATTGAAACCTTGTTAGGCCAATAATCTAGACTTCTTAACTATCAGGGTATCTCTAAGCTTGCGCGTTTTGAATCTTTCTTGTCTTTCATCGCCCTTTTTATCACTTTTCTCAACCCTCTTAGCCCCAATTAGGTTCACACAGTTTGTCACGCCCCATACTCCGAGTCATGTGAAACACCCATAAACAACCATACAAAGCACCTAACCCGATATTTACTCACAAAGTAAAACATACGTACATTAAATATAACTGCTAAAAAGGCTTATATTACATGATTCCAACACCGATAAAACATGTAAACAAACATGATCCAAAAGAACCAAAAGAAAGACTATAGATCTTCCGCCTCAACCGACAACCCCGAATCAACCTGCGTGACCGGTACCTGAAAAATATTTCAATTCCCACACCGTGAGCCAAAACTCAACAGAAACTAGACAAGCATGAAATAAAAGCAAAATATGCTCGAAAAATGATATGCAATTTTTGATTCACACGAGACATAAAAATAGTTTTAAAAAAAATAATTTTATATCTGAACTCATCCGAGTCTCAAAGGAAAAATATTTTGAAAACGGTTTTATACAAGGACTCCCAAGAGCCTAAAGGAAAACAATTTTGAAAATGGTTTGGTATCATGACTCATTAGAGCCTATAAAATAGTTTGATATATATATATATATATATATATATATTGTGACGCTCCGTCCTCTGCGTACGTCGGGACACATATAAATATAAATAAAGAGATATTCTAGCCATTCATTCATATTTATATACGTTAATTATTACATCATAAAGGAGTTCTGAACCGTTCAAAGTACTAAAATATTACAGTTTCACCAAGAAATTTCAAAAATTACACTAAGAACAAGAGAACTAAATATAAGCATAAAAGAAAAGGTCTCGACTTCTCATAATGCATCAACGAAATCCACGAGCCCTTGGAACTCACCCTGTTCTTCAAACTCTTCTCCTCCCTCTAAGATGACTTTCTCCAAGAACTCCTCCCTACCTATGACACAGATGCCATGAGTCAAGGCCCAGAAGCAAAACACTCTAACCTTCTAACTAATCTCACAGCACAAAATTCAATGCAACGCATACGATAAAACACCCAGTACAGTTTATAGTTAAGGAGACAGATAAATTTATAACATGGTAGCAAATAAGTCAATAAACATGTGTGTATGAAATGCAGATACCCAACCCAACACGCACCCAGATAAGAACAGGAATTCCACGCCGGGAATCACTATATTAGACTTAATGGGACTTAATCACCAAAGCCATCATCGCGCCTCGTTGAGAATAGTAACCACATCGCCTGGCGTCGTGCCACAATTGTTTCACTCAATGGCAATGGCATGGGGTCCGCGCCATACTCCAGGCCAACCTTATCACTTCTTCAGGGCTTATTGTCATTGCCTCATGACTTATTGTCATTGCCTCGGGGACTTATTATCACTGCCCTCATATATCAAGCGGTTTGTCTCACCTTAAGACTCGTGATGCCTTCGTCGGTGTCAACCCAAAAGTCTAAGAGAATTAAAGAGACGTTCACTTATACAAAGTACCAAGATGAGAGATTTAGGACAGCCATAATTGGGCTCTCTCCGACTTACCCAATGTCTAAGTTATCAAAACCAGAATGCTAGCGACGAACCTATGGTGCCCAATCATATTTATAAACCATTTCTGTAACACCAAAGATGCACCTAGGGTGTACAAACCAAAATCATTTTCAAATTGTGTTTATTGATGAAATTGAATTAGGGAGATGGACTCCTGGTTATTAATAAATATTAATTTGGTTAATCAAATATTGAACCGAGGATGATTGATGTGGATGTGATTAAGTTGGGCTTGACTAGCTCCACGGTGAAAGGCCGAAAACTTGCCCAAGTAGGGTGCCCGACCCTTCAGGTTAGCTCCCAAAAAAGTGTGCATGGGTTGCCTACCCGTTGGTGTTCCTCAGGGAAATCGAAAAATGCAGTTGTCGTGGTGAGTTATAGAGCTATCTATTACCCAATGGCTTCGCGTAGCCTATTGATGGAATAAGGAGGGGTTTCTATAAGCTGCACCCGACGTCAGTTCAGTATCGGATTGATGAAATGAAATGTAACTGTGGACAATGAATTAATGAACTGAAAAAAAAGTTAATGGTTTTATAATAGATAAGTGTGCATTGATATTCGATAACTTATTAAAGAGAAAATGAGAATGAAAGTGAGAAATAAAGAAAGAATAAAGAGGAATTGTAATTTATGTCTAAGAAGAAAAGAATGTTAACAATTGAATTGGACTGAATACTGAGCCTAATAAAAATGAGGAGATGGAAAGAAAAATGAAACAGTTTTTTTTATAAAAGTTGTAAAGCTAAATGTTGGATAACGAACTAAAGAGAATTGAAAACAGGAACCAAGATAATTTGAAAGAATGTAAGACGAATGAAATAGAATGACAGAGAAAGAAAATGAGTGTGAGCGCCAAAAATAAGTATAGAGAAATGATATTAAGGAGAAGATGTTATGAATAAGAAAGAACTAAAGATCTAATAAAACAATGAAAGATGGAAAGGAAGTTAAAGAAAAACATTAAAGAAACTGGAAGTGAGATATGAGAATGAGGAAAGATGAATTGAAATGAATGTTTAATAATTTAGTAATAAAAAGTTAAGATTAATTAAACATAGAGTGAAGGGATGAGGGGTAAGAATGGGTTATAAAAGTAATTTGAATGTGATTGCATAACAACATGTCATTCACACCTCACAAATCATGCATTGCACTATTATTAGTCATATCCTACGAGCTTCGGCTCAAGTTGTATGTAAACAACCTTTTTCAGGTATTGATAAGAGAAGAGTAAGCAAAGATTGGGATCTTCAGGAATGCATTGGAAGAAATGAGCAAATTTTATTATTTTGTTTTATAAATGTAATCATATAAATTTTTTCAAACCTCATGTATTTGCTTCAAAGTATTGTATTGAGAAACTTCAAGAAAATAATGAGACTGCCTTGGATGAATGCAATTAATATGTAAATCTGGAGAGGCTTATGTATACTTTAAGTCGCATAGAGATGGATACAGTAGCAAGGAAGTAAAGGATGCCAATTATTATGTAGCTTAAGTTTGTAAGGTTTAATTCTATTTGGGTAATGGTATAATTGTGTTGTAGTTGGAAATTAATGGTTGTAATAGTTTTGATTGTGTTTGAGAGTTGGAATCCAGGCAGTGCCTGAGTATATATATTGTGAATTGAGTTTGACAAGTTTACAGGAAAAAATTGGATAGTCCGAAAAATAGAGGAGACTCTGCCGAAATTTTTAAGAATTATACTTAAAATTATTTTTGAAGTTTTGCAAAAAAACTTCTTTTAAAACGAATTACATTTAAGTGTTTTTCTTTAAAAAAAAGATTTTAATCACAAATAGGGTTTATAAAAAGGAGTCTCCTTGGTTATTCTGTAAATTTAAGTTATTAAGTGGAGTTCACATGACCCGGGAGTCGGGGCGTGATAGTTATGGTATTTCAAATCTCAAAACAGAAACATCAAAGTCCTAGAAAATCAAGCCTCTTAGGGTTTAGGTCCTCTATTTATGTTATGTCAAGTTTTGGTTCTATTTCCTTGCATGCTTGTGTTTCAAACTTAAATATCAAGACTTCTGCACCCTTAGAGATCATCAAACTCAAAGATAACAACATACAACAACATCTCATAACATTCACAAACATAACAGCCCCTAAATTCCAACAACGACGCCTTTTCGATTTTGATTTTGATTCTTGATTTTTAAGAGGCTTAAAGGGATGGGTTGAGGAATATTTTGAGGGATCTTAGATACAAGTTTTAGAGATTTTACTTACTTGTTTTGAGAGATCAAAGAATGGTGGAAGATGGGTTTAGACTTAGCTTTCGAAATTGGCCTCGGTTTCTTCCTTCTTCCTCCTTCTTCTTCCTCAAACTCGTAGAATACTTCAAGAACAATTGAAGGTCTGGTCCCTCACTCGCTTGAACAAAATTTTACAGGGGAGAGAGTGGTGGTTGGCTTGGTTTATATAGGAGAAGGCTAGGAGACAAAGGGAGACAAAAAGTACACAAGCAGTTTCCTTTTTCTTCATTTCAATTAATGTGATTTGAATTTGATTTAAGTTGATTTGATTTTTGGAGGCTAAAATTCAGATTTGGGGAAGCTAAAAGTAGCTAGGGTTCAGTTTGGGGTGACAAAATCTGATCCCCCATCAATCAAGGGGTTTGTCTCGATTTTTGTGCCCCTATTGTGCAAGAAAATGCATTAAAAGTTAATTTGATGTATCTTTTTGGTGTCTTTTCCTACTAAGACTTATTATTTTAATATGTTTATCAGACATATAGTATATCCATGTATTATCATAGTTTTCATAACAATTGATTAAATATATGCTGTCTTTTAAGTCAAATTAAGTTGTTTTGGCAATATATGACTTTTTGATTTATTTTATTGTGTATGAACTTTAATAATAATTTGTTTACTTTTGTTGACTTATAACACTATATTATTAGGTATATTACTTTTTCAACAAGTTTGGGATCAACATAATACCTCATTTAATACATTTTTTATCATTTAAAGCTAAAAAGATGCAAAAAAAGTCACTTTTTGTTACATCCCCCAAGGTGGTCGGCCACTAAGGGGCATTTTTGGTATTTTTTATGTTATTTTATCTTTTACTACATAATTGTACTTAAATCCTTGATTTAGGATATCCATATGTCAAAATTTAAATTTTTAAGGCTTTTTGTTGTACTAAGGGTAAAACGGTCATTTTAACTTATTTATGAGAATTTTTTATTTTTAATTCATTATTTTATTATATTTACTTCATTTAGAATATTAGGAGATTCTCCGAGTATAAGGGTTTTATTGCCTGAGTTTTAGACCTTTTTGGGGTTTTCGGACCGAATTTAGGATTTTCGATTCGAGTTAGAGTTTTAAATTTCTTTCGTGTTCTATGGTCTCGTGGATTATCCATCACTAATATTAGGGTTTAGGCTGGGTATTTAGCTGGGTCGTTATGATCCGGGTTGTTACAATTAGGGTCTGTACCAGGTCGTTACATATATACTACAATGCTTTACCAGTAAAGATAGACTCTTATGAGCTAAGACTCCCACGAGCCCCACATGCAATCGTTCTATCACATATATGAAGATTCATATGCAACACATGACATTCACATAATGAAACACATGCAGAGTTAACATATATCTTCACAGGGGTAAGATCGTAGGACCACATATGCCCTCATCATACATCTTCATGGGGTAAAACCGAATCATACACATGATGCAAGGATAAGAACCATATTTGACTCACAGGAGCCTCAAAAATGGTTTGAAACGATTTTATATCACGACTCACACGAGTCTAAAAAAAATAGTTTGAAATAGTTTTTATCCATCCCACAATACTTCACATGCACTCAATGTACCTTCACGGGCTTTCATTGACGGACCACAGCCCTAACTAATGCCTTGTTGACCACAGTCAACAGATATTCGCACGGTCTTCCACCGTAGGATGAATAAGCCCCCTCGTTTTACATGGGACAATACCGCATACCACGGGATAACACCGCATACCACGGGATGAAATCGTATACCATGGGATAATACTGTATACCACGGGATAAAACCGTATCAACATATGCATATATAAAACCAGAGCTTTAAATGCATCAAAACCACATAAGGCCACATATCCGTTCACTATATGCAAGAATAAAACTAACTAGAGTTTTATAAGCATAAAAACACGTGTAACCACTACGTCCCACATAACGGCGCCACATAACCCGTCATGACATCACATGCCACACAACCGACACAACCAATAACTCAGAACTAGGGAAAGATATTTTGGCTAAAAAACTAAGGCGCTCAACAACTGCCTGAGCGGTTCCCTACCGACATACATCACTGCCACACCACTGCTCGAGCAGTCACCGCTTGGTGAAAAACTAAACGAAGAAACAAAACCAAACCTCCGCACGCATAACACGTATACTTATACATGCTCTTCTAAATAACAATCAAAGCGGTAAACAACGCGTCAAAGATATATAACAGAAAAGAAACAAAACCGGGTCTCACACCCACCTAAAGGCTAACTCCAAACCTCCCACAAAATGATTTTCACCAAAACTCCATCTCTCGAAAGAACATCGGACTCAACACATCCCACATCCAATGATGCATTAACCATCACGCACACAACCGTGCACCAGCACCGCGCATGAAATGACCAACACCCCTCTCTATGACTTCAGTTGGCTGGACCCTATAATCCAATCAACTGAAAAACTACTAGAGGAGAACAGTCGATTGAGCCTCATAACCCAATCGACTAAAAGGCCACCACATGACCACAAAAACAACAAAATGGCCCAAGGAACAAGAAATTTGAAAAAAAGTTTCAATAAGGATGAAAAACAACCTTTTCCAAATCATTCAGCCAAAAATGGGTAAAAAACGGTTAAGAAATTTTAACATACCCTCACTATTTTTATCATAATTTTTTCTAGAAAAAGAATTTTATTGTGAGAGTGGTGTCATTGGAAAAACGACTTCTAGGGCTTTAGTTTAAGTACAAAAATGACCCAATTCAGAATCCGAATGAAGGAGATGTGATAAAAAAAATGGCCTGGCATAGCTAGTCCACTCGAGCAGACAGAGGGGCGCTCGAGCCCCCAAGCACCCGGGAAGAACCCAATTTTTTCCTATTTTAAGTTCTAAGCCCAAAAACTCCTTTTGTTCACAATTATACTTAAAATTTCAACTTCCAAACCCGAATCGAAGTCTCCAAGCTCCCTTTCGACACCCTCGGACATACCCAAGCCCAAACCTACCAGAAAACCTCGAAAGAAACACTAAAAACCCAATTCCATCCAACCGAAATTGACCAAAAAATAGTTTTAAACCAAAACCCAGTTTAACGAAATAGAAATCGATTTTGCATACATTTCAAGATGGTAAAAACACACATGATTATACGTAGCACCCTTATAAGATATGAGAGTCTAGGATCCTACCTCGTTGAGTCAAAAACTCGATGCCTCGATCCACGTGCAAAATTAAACTTCATCAAAATGAAATTCTTTTGGTTGAAAGCGTAGCCCACCACGAAAAGACTAAGGATCTGCTGTTAGATCATCGAAAATCGAGCCCCGGGCCCCCAAGAATTTAGAGAGAAGGCAGAGAGAAAAAAGAAAAACTTAGATTGTAAGTTTTGAAAATATCTAACGCGAGATATTTATAGGCCACAAAAATATCTTTTTTTTTTTAGATTTGCACCACAATGCCGAACGACCCCGAAAACCAACCCTGCATTTATCTCTAAACCCGAACATGCATAAAAATGCATATGAACATGCTGTAATGAAAATACTAAATGCGCGTCAAAAAACTCTGAAAAAGAAAATGGGTCAGGGTCTCACACAGTTATTCACCTCAAGAACAATCAGTCTAGTCCTTTCGGCCTGCATCACCATCCACCTTGCATTTTTCTCTGTTAGTCTTCCAATTGCCTCCAACATCTTAGTTGTTGGATTAGGTTAGTCCATCGATTCAGGTTGTACTGGTCTTGCTTTTATAGACATCTCTCGATGTTCTTTGTTGAATTGATCCGAAATGAACGACGCTCTGTCCAAGTTTTTCATACCTCACCCTATTATAAGGAAGGTATGGATTAGGGTTGTATACTAGAGTTCTACTCAAAGGTATAAAGATAGGAACAGACTGTTTGACAAAAGGATCAATAACACAAGAGCTATCTCCCCCAATTCGATAACTTACTTAGACTTCCAATTAGGACCCTGCACCTACATAACGCATTTTCCAAATGGACCTTAAAGCCAGTTAGTCAAACGCCAAAAAGTATATGTATGACATCCCCAGGTCTAAACCACTCTATACAATAAATTGCGAGACAATGTACTTGATGTTTGGTCCACCACAGACCACACTTTAACAAGTCTACAAGATCTATAACCTAGAGCTCTAATACCAAGATGACACACCCTGCTCCCACAAAGTACTCAACCTGAGTAGTGGGGTAAGATTCCATCGCAGACCCAACGACCTCAAAAAAAAGAGTAGGATTAAAACTTTAATAAGAGATGAAATTTTTTCTTCAAAACAACCAGAAGCCTTCATAAGAGGAAAAGGGTATTAACCTAAGGGCGTTTTAATAGATTTTGATGATTTTATTAATTGTCACGACGTGACCCCGAGTCCAAACATATCAAAATTATAACCTTCAATAACCTTTCCAAATATAAACATAAATGCTACACTATCCCTGTTGGGATGCAAAAAAAAATTTAGAACCGGCGCCGCGACCGAAAAAAACGGCATGTGCGCTTTTCATGAAAAATAAGAACGGTATTAATCTAAATACTGTTATACCTTTATGAAACTTATCGAAAAGCTTCAAAAACTCCTGAATATGTTGAAGATGACCTAGCAATCTTCTCACGTATATCTCGGATGCGCTACGACGATCACGGTGTGTGAGCACTAATGCCGTTCGAAGTTATTTTCTTCTTTGGTTTCTTCTCACACTTAGTCTCCAAGAAGCAATAATGAAAATGCCAAAAAGAGAGAGGGGGGGCGGCAATTAGAGGAGGATCGTTAGGATTTTGAGTCTCCTATTATGATATATGTATATTCACTTAAGATATACAAGGCATGTATATCTTTCTTAAGAT
>JAOTRH010347899.1:0-36593 GCA_034768845.1 Heliamphora exappendiculata | reverse complement strand
AAATAAATTAATAAATTAAATTTTATGTTTTTATTTTACTTATTTTTGTTTTTAGTAATTTTTTATTTTTTAATTAAAAAATTTGAAATAAAATTTTGTAATTAAAAAAAAAAACTAAAAACATTGAAAACTTGAAACAGTATTTTTTGTCCAATTTTTGGGAGTAAGTGTTATAAAAATAAAAATATAAGAAGGTGCAGTGATATTTCAAATAATAGAAAGAGTGCCAATATTATTACTCTTAAATACAGAAAGTGTAAGTGTAAAATAGCCTGTTTGTTATTACTAAATAGCTCAACAAAAATAGGAAAGTTCTAGTAAATCAGATCATCTCCTTTTGTAGGAAGGAAAGAGGATACTTAGGTGATGGGTTTCTACGTCAAAATCCTAAACTGCAAAAGCTTAAAAATAGAGCTTTGAAAAATTTACTATGGTCTGAAAGCTATCCAAAAGCACGACATGAGAAAATTTACTAGAATAAATTGTCTCCTCACCTCAAATGAATGCCCAAACCCTCAAAGCAGCAAATGGAATATTAGAAAAGTAGTTTGTGTGATTTTAACTTATTTTGTCTATTTCGAGCTGGTTTATTTGATCAAAGTCTTTTTATTGTTTTGAATCTTTTTAATGCCAGAAATCAAAAAAGTAAAAATTTTAATAAGAACATGAAAAAAGTTCACTAAAAGTGAAAAGTAGTAACATAAAATCTGCTTTATTGGGTTATTTTAGTATTTTTCTTAACTATTTTTTCTTCATATTTTGATATAAAAAAATTATTATTTTTTGTTCTTCTAATTGATAGGAATTCAAAATGTATAATAGTTTAATCAAATAATAAAAATAAAAGTCTAATAAAACTAAAAATAAGAAAAAAGAAAATAAATAAGTCATTACTTTATACAGAATCATATATATGAACACACACGCCTACGTGCGACGCACTTTTAGTTATTTTTATAAAATTTATTTATTTTTTTGAATTTTTAAAATAAAAAAATATAAAAGTGATATTTTTTAGATTTATATAAAAAAATTATGTTAGAGCGAGAAATTATGGAGTGAAAAATTATCTACAACTTTTCAAATTTTATATTTGTTCTTTACTAATCAAAGAAAATGTCATTTCTATCCTTAGTAAGAGAAGAACAAACTATATAACATGTCTCGATCATTTTTTTTGGTCTATGTTCCAATGCTCCTTTATTATTATAGTACTAGCTAAAAGTCGTGCTTAAATATATTTAATTATTTAATTTTAGTAATTTAAAATTAAAATATAAAATATTTTAATAATTTAATAATTAATTATTTAATTAATTTATAGCCACTTAATACAATTAAGATTTTATTAATTTACTAATTTACTAATTTATAGAGATAAAAAATAAAGGAGGTTTACATTTGACACTTTGGAAAAGTGGGGTGAAGAGAGCAGACGTGTGTTGACAGGGGAAAGGGGAAAGGGGAAAGGGGAAGTGCACAGTTGCTCCGTTGGTCTCGATGAAAAGTAATAAAAAAAAAATAATTTTAATTAAAATAATGATAAAATTTTATTTAAAAAATATAAAAAAAATAAAACAAACAATTAAACAATTGTCTCAGATACAACCATAGTGTATATTACACTAGAATAAAGTAAATTTTTTAATATATTAAGGTGTTTGTATCAACTTATATACAACTCGGCTAATTTAATTTATGAGACGTCTAATTAAAATAAAAGTAATATTAAAAATAAAGTAAAATTTGCGCATAAACATACGAATTGAAAACTTCTACGTGTGCAACATAGACCACTCACATGTAGTGAATTTTATTCGTCACATGGCTTGGTCTGTTGTGGCCACACGTACATGAAAAATTTACAGTGATAAATAGTACGTGATCATGTGGTCCTGGTCACGTAACGGTTACTCCTGACTCCAGCTGTGGGTATGTTTGAAGGAGATTTCAGTTACAAGGCATGTGATAAGGGAAAATCATTGGATATTTTTGGATAGTATGTGTTATTATTTAATTTTTTTTAATATTTTAGGGTATTTAGGCTAATTTACGCGTATGCTGACTATTTTTTGAAAGATTAGTTTCACCGTCCACTTGCATGGGTCGAGAGCTTAATTAAAATCGAAACAAAACTTTATATGAGCTAGCCTCAAAGAGTTGATAGTACTTAAGAGATTTTCAACCTAAGACTTTAGAAGAAGCAAACTCTCAAATCCTAAGCCTTGATTACAAGGCCAACCCCTTGGAATTATTACGTAATATTATTTACATGATACTTTTGACAAGTCAAAATGTGCGATGCATGCTAAATGTGTTATTATTTTTTTCTACCTATAGATAAAGGTGAACCGATATTATGTCATGTGGAGTGTTTTCGATACATAATTAAATAAAAACACCACATAAAAATATCACATAATGCTCCGAAAGGACTGAATATTTACTATGCGAAAGAAGATAGAAAATCAACTGTGTGCACTACAAGGTCAACGCTCATTGCTTTGACCTGGAGGAACATTCGGCCCGACCCTACTAAACGTCTTGTTATATGCCGCCTTTGTTTGGTAAGTTGGTTATAAGTAGGGGTGGACATGAATCGGTCGATCTTGGTTGATTTAGAACTTAATTCAGAATTGATCTGATCAAAGTCGGTTCTAAAATATTGAATTTAGAATCAACCCAACTAAACCCAATTCAACCCAAATAAACTCGGGTTAGTTCCGTTTAAAACCGTTGTTCAATTAAATTAAAATTTTTTCTTAATAAAATATTTTAAAGTAATAATATATGCTTTATTCTATAAGCGGCATAATTTTTTATATATGATCCCAAGATGAGCGACTTAAATTCTACTTATCTTATTTTTAATTTACACATTTTTAACTATAACTAAGGGTACAAATAATATAAATAATAGTTTTATGTGATTTATATATTATCTTTTGGGTTTCGGGTTGGGTCGATTTAAAAAAATTTTAACCTGAGAACTGAATTAATTACATCGGTTTAATAATTTTAAAATTCAAGATCTAACCCATTACATGACTGAACCGAATTAACCCAACCAATGGAGATCGGGTTGAATTGGTTCATGGGTTTTTTGGGTATATTGAACACCCCTAGTTATAAGCTATTTTTTGTTTTTTGTTTTAAATCATTTTTAAGTTAAGTAAGTTCTTATTTAGGATATCTAAAAAATTTAGATTTCATTTGATAATGTTTATGTTTACTATTTTTTTAAATTATTAACAAAAATACATTTGATAATTATTTTTGTTTTCAAAGAAAAAATGTAAACAATTTTTAAAATTTACTACAAAAAATATGTTTTTACTTGTTTAATTTGTATATAATTTTTTATTTTCTTCTCTTTTTTTCGTTACCTCCAACCACCCTTACCTCTTGCTAGGGGTGTAATTTTGGCCAAAAAGTGGGTCACCCAGGCTCAACTTGGGCCCGACACTGTTCAAGCCCGTCCCGAGCACACCCAATCCAAGTACTCTAGGATTGGGCTTGTGCCTTCCCCGGAGCCCGCGGCCCCCGGAGCCCGCGGCCCGGCTCGAGCCAAGTCCGTCCCAAACCCAAAAAATTCCAAAGTTATTTATTTATTTATTTTTGTACTTTTCTTAATTCTTATATAATGATTTTAAAAATATTTTTACGTGTTATTATAAAAATATATATTCACTTTAAATTTTTTTTCTAATTTTTATTTTATTTTATTTACAATTTTAATAATTATAATATTTTACTTAATTTTTAACTTATATTATTAATCTATGGATCCAAGATTATGAATATTAGTTTAGAATTTAATTTATAAACTAATATATAATAAGTAATAAGTAAGTAATAAATAATAACTAATAATATAATAGCTTAATAACTAATAATAACTAATAGTAATAATAATAACTTGTAATAACTAATAGTAATAATAACTTATAATAACTAATAATACAATAAGTTAATAATTTTAGTTTATAATAACTAATAACTTGTAAATTATAAGTTTTTAGTTATAATAACTAATATTTAATATCTAATAACTTAAAATAACTAGTAACTTATAATAACTAATATCTAATAATTTATAAATTAATAACTTATAAACTAATAAGACAACTAATAATTAATAACTTATAAACTAAAGTAATATAGATAGTATAAATTAAAGTAATAATAACTTAGAATATTACCCAAAATAATAATTTATAATAACTTATAAACTAATAAGACAACTAGTAGTTAATAACTTATAAACTAAAAAAATATACGAAGTATAAACTAAAGTAATAATAACTATGTTAATCCTAAATAACTCAAGAGGGGGTGAATTAGATTTTAAAAAATAAATAAACTAATTTTTTAAAAAAAATTGAAAACTTTTTAATTTTACAAAGAGATAAAGCACTAATCATAGAGAAATAAAGTGCAGAGAAATTAAAGAAGTAAAGGAGAAAGATAAGACCTAAACACCAAAAATTTATAATGGCTCGACCTATTCACAAGCTTACGTCCACTACTCAAAACTCCATTTGAAAATTTACACTATACCGAATGCTTCACAAGTGCATTCAAAAACCTTTTACAGCATGAAAATATTTTACAAACAATCTATGTTTTTCTAAACACTTTTCTACTATGCCTAAGAAGTGCTACACAATCTCTTAAAGGTTTCAAGTATGGCTCATCCTTCTTTTTATAATGAATGAATAGAAAAAAATGAGAGTAAAACTCACAAATACTCCTTATAAAAATTTTGTAATAAATACACAAGAAAGTGAGTGAATTTAGGGTTTAAAGATTTAATCAGCTTTCAATGAACTTGATAGAATGCTTGATAGCTTTTAATGCACTTGATTCATCATTCTCAAAGCTAAAAAATTTACTCTTTTTATAACCCACTGAAGAAACTAACCATTGGTGATTGGTGGAGGCATTTAAAACTCTGAAATATTACCGTTAAACTAGGCTCCCTTCTTTGAATTCATTGCAGGTACTAACATAAAGCTTCTTTGTGTTGACACAAAGTTTCTTGGTGTCGACACAGAATGGTCTCGGCCTTGGCTCTTGGATAAAAGTGTTGGCTCATGCTTCATGGGTGTCGACTCAACTTTTGTCTCTTGGCCTCTATACCTTAGGGTCGACACTAACTAGATTTGTTATCGACTCATCAGGTTCTTCAGTTCTTCAGAATAAAGCTTGGTGTCGACTTAAAACTAAGTGGTGTCGACTCAAGCTTTTCACGCCTTCTTTGGTGTCAACTCAGGTCTTCATGTCTTCTTCGTGTCGACTCATGTTTCATTTGGTGTCGATCCAGCCAAAGAGCGTTGGCCTCTGCGCTTAGGTATTGACTCAACTTAAAGTTGGTGTCGATTCAAACTTCTATTTCTCTAGAAGACAACTTGGTGTCAACTCATATGTTCTTTGGTGTCGACTCAAAGCTGAATGGTTCTCAGAGGGCCACTTAGTGTCAACCCCAAGTTGAATTCCGTCAAGTGCAGTGAGGTGTCGACCCAAGTACTTGTTGGTGTTGACTCAACTTGTTCTTCGTGCTTTGACCTGGTGTCGACTCAAGCATTTGCTGGTGTTAACTCAAGCATTTGCTGGTGTTGACTCAACTTGTTCTCCAGTCCTTGATCTGAAAGTGTCAATTCAATACTTTCCTATGGAACTTCAAACAAACTGTTAGAGGTGTTGACCTTGACTTACTAGTGTCGACACTTGAATTAACAAGCAGGCTCTACATATACGTGTTGACCAAAAAATTAAAGGTGTCGTCCCAAAAGCTCTTTTAGAGAACACGAGATGTCAACTCATTTAGCATGAATTGTCGACTCAAACAGCATGAGGAGTCGATTCAAAAGCTAAAGGTGTCGACTCAACCTTTTTTGAAAATATTTTATTTCTTATCTTTTTAGACTTTAATTAGAAAATGCCTTTTAATAAAAATAATTAAAATTCATTTCAATGCCCTTGGGCTAACAAACTAATAACTTATAAGTAATAATAACTTATAATAACTTATAAACTAATAACTAATAACTATTAACTTATAAACTATAGAGTAATATATAAACTTTCATTTATATTTTTATAATAACTAATAATTAATTACTTATAAGTATAAACTAATAATAAGTTAATAACTAATAACTTATAATTAATAATTTATAAACTAATAAGTTAATAACTAATAACTTATAAACTATAAATAAATTTTAGTTTATAATAAATTAAAAATTAATAACCAAACTAATAAGCAAACTTATAAATTATCATTTATAAATAATATTAACTTTTAATAACTTACATGTAATAACAATTTATAAAATAAAGCAATAAATTAATAAGTAATTTTTTTAGTAAATACAATTAAATAAAAAATAAAAAAAATTTATCTAAAAGCATAGGCCCAGCCCGAGCCTAGATCCGTATACCTCTAGAACTAGGATTGGTCCTATCCCTCCCACAAAATCCTAACCCAACCCAACCCAAAACTTGGCGGGAGCCTGTTGAGCTTGGACCGGGCTCGAGCGGGCTTAGGAGAGGCTGGGCTAGGTCGGACCAGGCCTGCTTGGGCTCAAATTACACCCCTACCTCATGTTATTATCACGGGAAAACACCTTCAGCTTCTGACAACCATCTTCCACCACCATCTTTGGTCATCACCTCCCACCATGGTCGATCGCCATCACTTTTTCCCATCAACTGCCACCTTCACTCACCGTTGGTAATCACTACCATTGTCACCACTTTTGGCCAACACTTCTACTCACCAGCTACTATCTCCATCTACATCTCTAACCCACAACTGCACCTTCACTTACCCCCTTTAACCCACGGTCGCCACTTCTACCTACCACCTCCATCAACTGGTTGTCACCTCCATCCACTAGCTCTCCTCACAAGCTACCATCTTCCAGGGCTGCCCTTGGCCCCAAACTAATAAAGCAATAGCTTTGGCACCCAAATTTTTAACCAAAAAGGGAATCCTAATTTTGCGATACCTTGTATTCGTTAGTACAAAAATTCAATGGTGTGTGCACTCTTTGATTATTTTTAATTTTATTTTAGTTATAATAATTTTAGGCTTTCGTTATGGCAATTTTATACTTGGTTATGACTATTTTAGGTTCTACGGTAAATAATTTAATTAATTTGTTATGGTGTCCATCATTTTCTTATTTTAACTTTGATTATTGCTTATTACAACTTTAATTCTTGGTTATTTTAACTTTGGCATTAATGATGACAATTTTAAGTTATTATTTCAATTTTAATGTTTAGTTACTGATTGGTATGTAAAAGTACAAATCAAATACTACAAAGTATGCTTCGCTAAGCCTTGCTTATGTGTTTACTAATATATTTTAGTAGTGTTTCAGTGTTAGAATCAGAGAAAATATGATGGTGAAAAAATGTGTTAAAATTGATCAAAAGCTGTAAAATGTCAATAATTCTGAAGTGGAAGCCAAATGATAAAAATCACGTTATTTCGGTTACCTCTTATGTCACGCTCCTAACTCTAGGGTCACCCGAAAAGTCCATCATATGAGAAAATAAGATTTTGATTGAAAAACGATCAACCCAAAAATCTAGAAATTGGAATTAAAAAGAATACCTAAGATTCACTCTCATAAACAAAATACATCATGTCATACATGCATAAGTATATCGCCTTAAGGCGTGCAAAACTCGCCTCCAGAAGAGGCATCACATGTAATAACACGTCTGAAACAAAAACATGAAAACTCAATCCAGTCTTCTGCCACCACAGGCATCTCTAGGTCAATTTCACGTGATCATCTACATCTGAAAAAGATTTTGCATAAAATTTACACCGTGAGCCGAAACCCAATAGAAATAGACTATAATGCCATAAAGCAGGATATGCAATCACGTAGCATAAAGTTAACTCAACCACAAAAAAAAAAAATTTCATCCTAAAACCAGTAAAAACCAGCATTTCAACAAATGCGAACAACGTTTCACAGTTAAAGGAAAAACAGTAACAAAATAGTGTTTTTCCACTCGGGTCACACAGCCGAGAAAAAAATAAGATAAAATGAATCTTATGTACCGACTTGTCAACTCAAAACAAATGCAACAACTATAGACTCTTGACCATTACCCTAGTCCTAAACCACTTAAGGCCTGCTAGATAATGATAAGTTTTATACAGAGTGACAACAATAACCATTTAGTTTACGGGCCCAAAACTCTAGGGTACTAAGCACCCACCACCTTGTTTACGGAAATTAACCCGAAGGCACATAGGGACCTACTATACGCACGTTTTCGGACTTCCACCGAGGAGTACTACAGGCCCACATTCACACACACACACACACACACACACACACACACACACACACACACACACACTATCACGGTACATCTATAGAAATTATTTTAAAACCGTTATGTAGCCCAACTACAAAAAATTCGTAAAATAATTATACATCAACATGTATAAAAAGAGATCCAGTGGTCAATCGCCACATCATCCATCAACCATGGAGATCAAACAACATTAGAAATATGTTTCCATCAAAACGTTTAAGAGCTAAGACTCAACTCCGAGGGTTAGCTCCAAATCTACAAAACACGTTTTCAAACCTCCAAATCTTCTAAATCACCTTTTGAAAACTATAAACATTCACAAGTCATATCATGTAATAAACCAAGAAAACGCAAAACATGTTGTAAATGTAATTGGCATGTTTTTCGGTTCTTGACAAAATCACCAAGTGTCTGTATTTTGGTTTGGGCTGGGACGCTTTTGTTTTCATCACATTGTTGCATGCCCCTTTTTTTTATACATTTTCTTCCCTTTCTTCCCAACGCTCGCTAGGCGCTCATTAGGCGCTCGAGCGCTGGTCTACCGCTCTCTAGGCGCCTGTTGGGTGCTCGAGTGCTAGCCTGGTTCCTTTAATTCCTATGGGCTTTGCTCATTGACTGCTCATGAGGCGCTTGAGCGTTGGGTTAGCGCTCGGTAGGTGCCTGTTGAGCTCTCAAGCGCTGCCCTATCCAGTTGCCTCCGCTCGTTGAGCGCTCGAGAGGCGCTCGAGCGCTGGGCCCCTTTGCCTTGGCTCTTGGTTTTTCCAGTAGCCTCCGCTCGCCAAGAGCTTTTGATGCGCTTGAGCACTCTTAAAGCGCATGCCAGGCGCTTGAAAAGCGCTCAAGCGCTTCATAGGCGCTAGTGCAGCGCTAGAACAGCGTTTGAGCGCCCTTGCATAAACCCTAGCCTAATCCCTTTTATGGCGCTCGCACGCGCTCGAGCGCCCTGAGACGTTTTTTGTGCCTACTTTCTGCTTTGTATATAAGCTTTTGGCATTTTGTTTCTAGAGCTTACCAAAAAAATTTCTGAGAGAGCTAGGAGTGACTGTTTGGCACACCTTATATTCCCTACACCTTGTTAAACTTTTGTCTACTCTCTTGCACCAATCTAAGAACTTTAGATCCTTCTGAAGTGCACACACACCACCTAGATTGTGCTACTCTCTCAAATTTTAATTTACTATATTTTTTGCTCATTCATTTACACTTAGGACTTGCTCAGATCAGAAGATAGTCGTTGAGCTACCTGGATCGAGGAGTTGAAGCAGCTTTGATATGTGGAATCACTAAGGAGCTCGAAGAGCTGTTACAAACTAGAAAGATAGGTCGTCGTTGGGTAACGAGTATAAATTCTTTGTATTTCTACTTGTACATTTTTTATTCATAGTGAAAAGCGTTTTTTGTATCGGTGTCATGGTTTTCATCCCGGAGTTTTTCTCTAGGGTTTTCATGTTATATCTTGTGTTCAATATTTATGGATGTTGATTATTTATTTTCAAATGCTAAATAATCTTAGTAATTTTTAAATTATCCGTGGATTAACCTATTCACCCCCCTCTAGGGTTAATCGGGTATATCTACTTTTTTTAATTGGTATCAAAGCGTGGTTATCTCGTTGGCAGCTTCACCGTCGGAGATAGATCCTTTTGTATCCATGAATTTCGAGTTAGGTCGTGAGGGCACTTCAACCACTAGGCCTCCGTACTTTGATGAAAATAACTACCCTTACTAGAAAGATAGGATGAAAGCCTTCTTAAACTCGATGGAAATTAGGGTGTGGAGATCCGTCCATTACGGATATGAACCTCCAACCATTGAAGATCCCGAAACTAAAATTGTTAGGTTGAAAACCGATAGAGAGTGGGTTCATATTGATAATGAGTGTTCTGACTATAATTACAAAGCTTTAGGTGCTATTCATAATGCTTTAAGTCTAGGAGAATTTAGTCGTATCTCTCAATGTGATACTGCTAAGGAAGCATGGAATATCCTGTAGGTTACTCACGAGGGAACACAAACTGTCAAGACCTCTAAACTTCAGATGTTGACTACTAGGTTTGAGGAATTAAGAATGACTGAACACGAATCCTTCGACCAATTTTACTGTAAGCTAAGCGAAATTGTTAAATCGTTCTTTGGTCTTGAAGAACCTCTCTCACTGTCTAAAGTCGTTCGAAAAATTCTTAGATCCCTGCCTGGAAGGTTTAGACCTAAAGTCACGGCCATTGAAGAGAGTCATGATATTGACTCTTTGAAAGTTGAAGAACTCGTAGGTAAGCTTCAAACCTATGAGATCAATCATATGTCCAATAAGAAAACTTCCTCAAGCTCAAGTAAAAGAATCTCCCTTAAATCCTCCATTTTTGACATGACGATGAGCTAGATGAGGAAGAAGTCGCCAAATTGGCTAAAAAATTCAAAAAATTTGTGAAGTTCAAAAGGGGAAACAATTCTAACCAATCTTCATCTAAATTCCCCATGTCTAACAAGAAATATACTTCAAGTGGAAGTGATAGACGTGCAACTCCTCAAAATTTCAAGAGACCTCAGGGAATCCAATGCCATGAATGTCATGGGTTTGATCACATTCAGGCCGAGTGCGCCAATACCCTGAAGAAGAAAGAAAGAAAGAGTTTCACCGTCACTTGGGATGATAACAGTGAAGAAGAAGAGACTGAACAAAGTAGTCCTGAAGATAAGACTGAAAAATCTAATCTTACTGTTCTTGTTGCTACCTTAGACTCCCCATACGTTCATGATACCTCCATTGACCCAAAACTCTCAAGTGAGAGTGTTGGAATTGACGAGTCCTTGAATTTCGAGTACCTAAATGAGACTAGTGAAGAGGAATGAGGTAATGAGAAAGATGAAATTGAGTCCATTTATGAAGCTTATGATGAGCTTATCAAAGAGTGCTTGAAACTCAAAAAGGAAAAATTGAAGGTCAAATCCAAATCAAAATCATTAGGAAAGGAAAATGAGTTTCTCAAGAGTGAGCTGACCGATAAGAACTTAGATATCAACAACCTCAAGTCTTCAAAGGCTAAGATAGCTGACAAATTTGCTAGTATTGAGAAAGAGAGACTTGAGTATCTTAGCGACTTGACTAATGCCAGGATTAGGATTTCTGAGCTTGAAAAAGACCTTTGTGAAGCTAGCTCTATGATGAAAAGAAGTGAAGCGGCTACTCGAATCACCGAGTTGCCCTCCATTTTTAGTGATAAGAGTGGTCTCGGCTATTTAGATTCTCCTTCACTTAAATCCAAGATCTCTACTGATCCCAAGAAAGTAGTTGTGTTCGTCAGTGCATCTTGTCCTCCTCTCGCTCCTATCATAAAGAATGAAAATGTTAAAGATATTAATCATGTTCAAAGAAAAAGGAGTGCTCCCTCATGTCACCACTGTGGTGTCCAAGATCACATAAGGCCCAATTACTATCGTCTAAAAAGAGAGACTACCAAGAAAAGTTCTAAAGGTCAACCCATTGTTGGGAGACCCATTAGACAAACTCAAACAAGATGTATAGGAAATGAATATGATGTCCTTGAGCACCTTAGTGATCTTGCCACTCAATCCTCTTATCTTGTTTCCGAGATTGACAAGTTATCCTTAGCTATGGAGAGCTCCTTTAAGGTACCCCACAGGATGAATAATAATCAGGTTAGGAATCTAGATCACCACTCACCTCGTCATAACCTGAACCCAACAGGGAGCTTGAAACACACTAAACATTCATCTGACCAATCACATAGACAATTCTGGAAGAGAAAATTAAATGTTTGCCTTGTAGCCCACACTGCTTTAAAAAATGTATAATTCTCTTTAGTATTTGGATAGTGGATGTTCTCGTCATATGACATGGGACAAATTCTTATTTATCACTTTTGAAGAATACTGTGGAGGAAACGTCACCTTCGGTGATGGGAACAAGGAAAAGATTACTGAAAAAGGGGTGATCAAGTCCCCCGGCATTCCCAATCTTGAGGATGTGCTTTATGTTGAGGGACTGGAAGCTAATCTTCTGAGAATAGGTTAATTCTGTGACAACTCTCATCATGTTCAGTTTACTCAAAATAATTTTTTTATAATTGATTCGTCTGGTATATGCATTGTTAAAGGTGTTAGGTCTTCAGATAACTGTTATTGCATCATACCCAAATCTGAACTTTTTTGCAATAGGATTTTACTCGACGAAGTTGAAATGTGGCACCAAAGGTTGGAGCACATCAATTTTGTGGATTTATCCAAGATCACTGGAAAGGGACTCATAAAGGGGGTTCCCAAATTGGCCAGTGAAAAATGTCTTATTTGTGGAGACTGTCAAAAAGGAAAACAAATTAAATGTGCTCACACAAAGACAAACCTTGTTGCCACCACCAGACCTCTTGAACTTTTACACATGGACTTGATGGGTCACTCTAGAACTGAAAGCCTTGGAGGTAAAAAATACATTTTTGTCATTGTTGATGACTATTCTCGGTACACCTGGGTTAGGTTCTTAAGGGAAAAGTACGATACCTTTGGGTATTTTAAAATCATGTGTCAAACAATTCAAAATGAAAAGGGTTATTCTATAACCCGGGTTAGAAGTGACCATGGTAGGGAGTTTGAAAACTCCGAAGTTGAGAAGTTCTGTGATGAGAAAGGCATTAAGCATGAGTTCTTTGCTCCACGGACTCCTCAAGAAAACGGAGTCGTGGAGAGAAAAAATAGAACTCTACATGAAATGGCTAGAGTTATGCTTCATGCTAGGTGTGTCTCCAGAAATTTTTGGGCAGAGGCTGTCAGTACTGCATGCTACACCATCAATGGAGTGTATCTGAAGTTGGGAACCTCTCATATTCCCTATGAAATCTGGAATGAAAAAAACCCCAATATCAAATACTTTAGAGTGTTTGGTAGCAAATGTCACATCCATAGGGATAGTGAGTCCTTGGGAAAATTTAATTTGATGAGTGACAAAGGGACCTTTTTGGGATATTCCAAAAATAGTAGAGCCTATCGTGTGTACAACTTGAGAACCTCGAATCTCATAAAGTCTGCAAATGTTGTTGTCGATGACTCTATAGTGTGTGAGAAGAACTACCCTCGTAATGTAGAAATTTTGGATGAGTTTGAGGGGGAGAGTTCTAACTCCCATGATCATTCCATCCCTGATACTCTGTGTGAAACAACTAAAACTGACCCTAGGGAAAGTGAGGCTTACAATATTAGTGAACCGACTCATCAAGCTGAGGGATCCCCCTCGCACTCCAAAGAACCTTCAGCTATGGTCAAATTGAATCATCCGCTAGATCTTGTCACTGGAAATCCTAGGGATGGCATGTTGACTAGGAGAAAAGCACAAAACAAAAATGAAATCACCTATGTCTGCTATACCTCCCTTGTTGAACCCAAAAGGGTTGAAGAAGCTCTTAGCAATAAAAATTAGATCATTGCTATGCAAGATGAGCATCAACAATTTGACAGAAATGAAGTATGGTACCTTGTCCCTAGACCTAATCACATTAATGTCATCGGAACAAAGTGGATCTTTAAAAATAAACGTGATGAACATGGGGTTGTGGTTAGAAACAAGGTTAGGTTTGTGGCATAGGGATATTCACAAATAGAAGGTATCGACTTCGATGAGACCTTTGCTCCGGTAGCTCGCTTAGAGTCCATTCGTCTTCTAATTGCCAAAGCTTGTTGCCGTCACTTCAAGCTCTACCAAATGGAAGTTAAGAGTGCTTTTCTCAATGGCATCATTCAAGAGGAAGTCTATGTTGAGCAACCACATAGATTTGAGGATCCTCACAATCCTGGACATGTGTATAGGCTCAAAAAGGTTTTATACGGACTTAAGCAAGCCCCTCGGGCCTGGTATGAAAGGCTCACTAATTATCTCTTGAATTTCGGCTTTGTTCGAGGGGGAGCTGATCAGACTCTCTTCCTTAAGAAGATTGAGGATGATTTACTCATCGCCTAAATTTATGTCGATAACATTGTGTTCCGTTCGACATATGGTCATTTTTCTCACTACTTCGGTGCTGAGATGAGTTGTGAATTTCAGATGAGTCTTGTTGGGGAACTAAGTCATTTTTTGGGGTTCCATGTGAGGCAATTAAAGGATGGGATCTTTATATCTCAATCTGTGTATGCTCACGACTTGGTTAAGAAGTTTGGCCTTGAAACCGCCAAATAACTCCGTACCCCTATGAGTACCAGTTTTAAACTTGGAAAAGACTCAGATGGAAAGGATGTCGACCCTACCTTGTACCGTAGTAAGATAAGCAGCCTCCTGTATCTCACTGCTAGTCGTCCTGATTTGTCTTTTAGTGTAGGAATTTGTGCCCGCTTTCAAGCCTGTCCTAAAGAGTCTCATCTCGTCGCTGTTAAGCACATCATACGGTATGTCAAAGGGACTTTGAGTCTTGGTCTCTGGTATCCCCATGATACCAACACTGATCTTGCTACCTTTTCTGATGCTGACTGGGTAGGAAATGTAGATGACCGTAAGAGCACTTCTGGCAGCTGTTTCTATTTGGGTAACTGTCTGATTACTTGGTTCAGTAAAAAGTAAAACTGTATTTCTCTGTCTACTGCCAAAGCAGAATACATTGCTGCTGGTAACAGTTGCACACAATTGCTGTGGATGAGACAGATGCTTCAGGATTATGGTTTCACTCAAGGCACCATGACTGTGTATTGTGATAACACGAGTGCTATCAATATCTCAAAAAATTCTGTCCAACATTCGCGCACCAAACACATAGACATTCGTCATCATTTCATCCACGATCTTGTAGAAGATGGTGTCGTCTCTCTCGAGTTCATTTTCACTCTTGATCAAAAAGCAGATATCTTCACCAAACCCTTAGATTTCCCTAGGTTTGAATCTCTTAGGCCATCTCTTGGCCTAATCTCTCTTGACTAATGGGTTGGGTGTATTCTTTTTTGTTTTTGTTTTGTTTGTATTTTTCTTTGTATATATCCACACAAAAAAATTATGTTGTTTGATATCTTTTTCTTTGCATGTTTGTATGCTTGATTCTGTCTGCTTGCCTGTGCTGGCTTATTGAAATCTACAAAATTTTGCTTTGATAATCTTGGTGAACGTATGTTATCTTATGTTCTGGCTCTTGGCTTAATATTTTCTCATGTGTCCCTCCTTCGGTTGCTCGATTGATCGATATTTGTGGTTTACCTTCAGTTGCTTTTTCTCTTGTCTTTATCCTAATCCTTATGTCTATGACGGTCTATGAGATTGTGCTTATCTCCTCTGGTGATACCGTCTTCTGAAAGGATTCTCTCTCCCTCCTCCTTTTCTTAAAACAAAAAAATAAAAATAAATAAAAAAAGGGGGAAGTATAAAAGTATTGAAATCGTGTTGGCTGTGTGCCTGGCCTTCTCTCTCTTCCTGACTGAGGTTTGTGCATAAGACTCAAGGTCCAAATTCTAGGCGATTTGACTTCAATGTCTTCTTGTCGGTTGTGGTATTTTGGTCTTTGGTTTGTGTCTTTTCTTATTTCTCTTCAAGTCTCATGCTCCTATTTATTTGGGTGTCCCGATGTTCACGTTTAATGCATTGGTTTTGTAATTGCTTCTTGCGCATGTTACTGCATGCTTGGTTAGCCTGAACTTGATTTCGTATTCTAATTCATGCGAAGATATTTTGCTAATGTTAGCCTTGGTTCGTAGATCTCATAACTTTACACTTTGTGATCTTGTGTGCTTGTATGATTGCATGTTTGTCTGTTTTTAAGTTTGGGGTGCTGCCTGGGGAAGCAGTTTTTCTATAGTGGCCTGCGCTCGTGGAGCACTCGAGCGCTCTTGGGCGCTCAAGCGCCTAGGCGCTAACGCGCACTCGCTAGGCACTAATGCGCGCTCGCTAGGCGCTCGAGCGCTGGTTCGCTGTCCCCTATATATAGGGTGGGTCCCCTCTCCAGCTCACTAAGCAACTGTTCCGGCGACCTCTGCTTTTTTCGGCGACATTTTTCGACGACCCTTCATTTTTTTGGCAAACTTTCCCGGCGTCTCCTCGTCTTGTTCGGCTCAAAATCATGGGTACTTCTCTTTTTCTCTCCATTTTTCATTTCTCTCTCTCCCCTCTCTCCTATGCTTTTCTTAGGACTTGTCTTTTTGTTTCATGTCTTGGCTCGATATTCTTTTTGGCCAGCGAGCCTTCGGGGACTAAGTCCCGGGGGTAGAAACGCCCTAGCCGCCTCAGGTACGAACCCTTCATCTCCACCCAGGCTAAAAAGAAGTACGCTTCTCTAGCCAACCAGGGTGTGCTGATGGAGCGGACCGTTCATATCCACACTTTTGTGGATAATGGCCTCGCTGCCCAGTTCACCGCGCGTGGCTGGAATGGCGCGTGCCAGGGTCACAAGGTCGTGTTTCTCGGGATGGTTCGGGAATTCTATGCTAACACTTTTGATATATCCTTCGACACCTATACCCTGACTTCATGGATATGGGGTCGGCAGTTTATCCACACTGTTGAGGATATCGTGACCCTACTGGGGACTTCTTTTGTTCTGAACCCCCAATATCCTTTTGACGAGGCTGTGGCCCCAATTCGTCGTAAGGTCACCCGGGAGCTCACCGGTGGTGCCCACTTCTACAAGTCCACTCTCAAGCAGACCCACCTCACTTCTCCATATCGGGCACTAAACAAAATAACTGCCTCGATCATTGACCCGACCGGTCACACTTCTGACATTCCGCCCATTCGGGTTGAGCTTCTGTACGCCATTGGGCGTGGTTTCTCCTATGACCTTTCTAGGCATATCTGGATTCAGATTGCCAATTATGCCCACCAGCCTTAGGGAACTGCGGGCCTTTCTTTTTGCTCTCTTCTCACCCGTCTTTGCAATGCCCGTTCTATACCCACCTTTCCCTCTGAGCCTTCGGTCTTCCCGAAAGGTGACTTTTCTGGTCAGTCTGAGAACTTGAGTAATGCTCATATCTCAGCTGATCCTCAGCTGATCCAGACATCCTACCTACTCATCTTTGTCTGGATCCCGAGTTTCCCCCATTCAGCCCGTTTTCTCGAGAATCTTTATGCCTCCTATTCAGGCTGTCTCTACTGCTCCTCCGGATCCTCCTCTGTCCTTTCCTGTTCCACCTGGTCCCTCCAAGCCCGATCCCTCATCTTTTAGACCTTGCTCCTCTTCCAGTCCCTCATTCAGTGGTGATGCTTACATCACCATTCTGAGTCATCTGGAGAGATTTGACACCCGCTTTGACTCTCTCGACGTTAGCATGCGGAATCTCTACTATGGCCAGGAGCTTCTTCGCAAACAATTTGTCTCTTGTCGTGATCTCCTCCAGCAGCGTATGACTAATCTCGGCTTACATGTCGCCTCGCTCCAGATTCAGGTGCAGTGCCTTCATCGATGCATCGAGGATGATTACCCGAGTCCAGCTCGCGATGACGATGATGACAGTGGCAATCCTCCTGCTGTTGGTCCCTCCAGTGCTTAGCTTCTTCCATGACAAAAAGGGGGAGAAGGTATACATATGGGATAGGGGGAGTTGTTTATCTTTTGGGCTTGGGGTTTCTACACATGTATTTTTTTGGGGGGGTTGACTTTTATATATCTGTTGGTTGTAAACATCTGTGTAGCAAAACTCTTGTTATATCAATTTTATTTTGATGGGATGTATGCAAATGTTACTCATGGTTACATATATATCAGTTTGCTTTTGATTGATTAAATGCATGTGTTAAAATTAGTTGCAAATTGTTATGTGATTCAATTTTTATCTACATATGCAATTCAGGGATGCTTGGTTTCTAACATCATATGTATTAGGAATTGGAAGCATCCTCCTCTGCTGGTCTTCACCGTCTGCCTCCATGTTTAGTTTAAGATGTTGTTTATATTTTTTTCCTTGTATCTTTTGTTGGTTTGCGATTTTGTCCCAAAAATGCCAAAGGGGAAGATTGTAAATATAATTGGCATGTTTTTCGGTTCTTGACAAAATCACTAAGTGTCTGTATTTTGGTTTGGGTTGAGACGTTTTTATTTTCATCATATTGTTGCATGCCCCTCTTTCTTATGCATTTTCTTTCCCTTTCTTCCCAGCAATCGCTAAGCGCTCGAGCACTGGTCTAGCGCTCTCTAGGCGCCTGTTGGGTGCTCGAGCATTGGCCTGGTTCCTTTAATTCCTGTGGGCTCCGCTTATTGAGCGCTTGTGAGGCGCTCGAGCGCTAGGCTAGCACTCGCTAGGCACTTGTTGAGCGCTCGAGCATCGGCTTATCCAGTGGCCTCCGGTCGTTGAGCGCTCGAGAGGCGCTCGACAGGCGCTCAAGCGCTGGGCCCCTTTGCCTTGGCTCTTGGTTTTTCCAGTAGCCTCTGATCGCCAAGCGCTCTTGAAGTGCTTGAGCGCTCTTGAAGGGCATGCCAGGCGCTTGAAAAGCGCACGAGCGCTTCATAGGAGCTAGTGAAGCACTAGAACAACGCTTGAGCGCTCTTGCATAAACCCTAGCCCAATCCCATTTATGGTGCTCGCTAGGCGCTTGCGGCGCGCTCGAGCGCTCAGGCGCTCGCACGTGCTCGCAAGGCGCTCGAGCGTCCTGAGACGTTTTTTGTGCCTACTTTCTGCTTTGTATATAAGCTTTTGGCATTTCGTTTCTAGAGCTTACCAAAAAAATTTCTGAGAGAGCTATGAGTGACTATTTGGCACACCTTATATTCCCTACACCTTGTCATATTTTTGTCTACTCCCTTGCACCAATCTAAGAGCTTTAGATCCTTCTAAAGTGCACACACACCACCTAGATTGTGCTACTCTCTCAAATTTTAATTTACTATATTTTTTGGTAATTCATTCACATTTAAGACTTGCTCGAATCAGAAGATAGTCGTTGAGCTACCTGGATCGAGGAGTTGAGGCAGCTTTGATCTGTGGAATCACTAAGGAGCTCGGGGAGCTGTCACAAGCTATAAAGATAGGTCATTGTTGGCTAACGAGTGTAAATTCTTTGTATTTATGCTTGTACCTTTTTGATTCATTGTGAAAAGAGCTTTTTGTGTTGGTGTCGTGATTTTCATCCTGGAGTTTTTCACTAGGGTTTCCACGTTAAATCTTGTGTTCAATATTCATGAATATTGATTATTTATTTTTAAATGCTAAATAATCTTAGTAATTTTTAAATTGTCTGTGGATTAACCTATTCACCCCCATAGGGTTAATTGGGTATATCTACCGTTTTTCACATGTTTTTTACCCAAACGAACAAGGTTTAAATATAAACTATGACATTTGGCCAAAACGGATGAAAAATGGTTAAGAAAGTTTGACACACTCTTACTATTTTGATCATAACTTTTTCTTCAAAAAGTATTTTATTGTGAGATTGGTGTCAAAGGAAAGAAGGCTTCTGGGGTTTCAGTTTGAGTACAAAAATGACCCAATTTCGAGTCCGAATGACGGAGATATGATCAAAAGAAGATGGCCCTACGCAGCTAGTCCGCTCGAGCAGACGTCGAGCGCTCGAGCGAGCAGGCACCAAAGAAAAATCCAGATTTTTTCCGTTTTGAGCACCAAGCCCCAAAGCCCAATCTCTTCACCATTATACATCAAATTTTCATTTTCAAACCCAAATCGAAGCCTCCAAACTCCCTTTTTACACCATCGGACATTCAAAAGGGCGTGGATCACTACTATATAAAGAAACATTGAAAGAAACATTCAAAACCCAATTTTCATCCAAAACCCAAGGGGCGTGGATCTCTACTATATAAACAAGGCCTTGGGGATTCATTCCATTCATTCCATATCTTCAAAAATCATATTGAAGTCTCCTCTAGAGACGACTCTAGAGGCTCAGAAAGTGACGAAAAGACGAAGACAGAGGCTCGGGAACCAGTTCTTCTTCAACTCTTCATGGATTCGAGCCGAAACATGATTAGCTAATCTTCTTCTTCCTAGGGGTTGACGAACCTCTAGTTGGTATTTTAGTGTAGTTTAGATTTCTATTTCTTTTCAATTCGGATTCAGTTCATTGTATGATTTTGAGACATTGACGTTTGATCAACGAGCTTTTAATTTAATTGTCTAGTTTTCGTTTTTACTTTATATGATCGTAATAACGAGATCATACAACTGTTATATATTCTTATTTAAATGTGAGATATTTTATACTCGGATATGATGGGACGTGCTGGGATCACTCGGATGATGCATGCCACGTCTAAAATAGGATATGCCGGGTTTTGATTCGACCTTATCCTTTTGCTAAATTGTGTCAGTCTTGTAATCGTGACCGGATTGAATTAAATCGAATGATTAAAATAGAATATGAATGAAACTAAAATACTAACAAGGGTGGATTCAAATCCTTAGAAAATATTTTCTCATCAAAATCAAATCTTTTATTTTTAGTTTAATTTAATTTTAGATTTTTAAATTAAAACAAACAAATCTTTTTATAAAAGAGAATCGAATAATATTTTAAGTTGTGAAAGTGTAATTCCGTCCCATATTTCATGAAGGACGATACTTGGATTTGACCACTATTTTACCAAATAGTAGTTAATTTTAGAATTTTAAATATTTATTTTGGTACGGTACGACAACGAACCAGTTACCTCAAAGCTTGACATTTGTTATACAATTTTAAGCTTATAATTAAGGGTGCATATGGTGTGCACCCAAATAATAGGTGCACACTATAGTATTACCTAAGTTATAAGTCTACAAAAAACTTATTCATTCAAATTTTTATATTAATTTTTTTTGAAGTTAATTGATAGTGTTTGGCATTATTAAAACTAATAGTTTATAGATTATAGCTTGTATCAGAAGTTGTGACTATTTGGTAAAGATTATATCTTGTAATTAAAATAGAAAAACAAGTAGTGATACTTATAACTAAAATTCTGGGTATTTGAAAAAGATCATATCTTATAATTAAAATTAGTAGCAGAAAGTTAAAAATTAGTAGTACTACATTTGTCAAACACCCCATGTCTTTAAAATTTATGGGGATCTCTTTTTAATTATATGCTTTGGACCCTCAATCACTCAAGGTCAACCCTGCTATCCCCCCTACTAGCCAACACCACCACCCACAACCTTTCTTACCGGTTGCCACCTTTGCTCACTTATCACCACCTTCATCCACTGTTGCCGCCACTATCAACATATATTTACAAGACAACTCACTTTGGCGACCACGTTTAACGACCAAAATTATTTTGGTTGGCGAAGAGTGTACATTTTGCAACCAAATATTTTATTGGTTGACAAAGGGTAAAAATTTGGTGACCAAATATATTTGGTCAGCAAAGGCTATTAATTTCGCGACCAAAATTAAATTTGGTCGGTAAATATATGGCACCAATGCCAATTTTTTTCTTGCGGGAATGATGAAAACCCTTTTGGCAACCAAACTTTGGTCGTTTAAGGATTATATTGGGCGACCAAATTATTCTTAGTTGGCGACGACATAAAAAAATATTATTTACATGTTTTGGCAACTAAATTATTTGGTCGACAAAAATTAAAAATTTTGCCCGACTAAAGTTTTGGTTAGTAAAAATTACTTTTATTAAAACGATGTCGTTTTAAATGGATGAGAACTCCCCTAACCCTAGCCTCCCCAATTAACTTAGCAGATCATCTTCCAACTAATCAAACCCTAGCCTTCTCTCTCTCTCTCTCTCTCTCTCTCTCTCTCTCTCTCTCTCTCTTGTTGCCTCGCTCTGCGGTCGTGCTCCCTTGCGACGTCGTGCTCCCTTGCATCGATGTCGCTGCTTTGTTGTCGTCGCGCTGCTTTCCATCTTTGCTGCAGCCGCGCTCCTTTGCGCCAATCCCAAATAAAGAATAATGAACTTTCTTTCTCTCTCTTTCTCTCTCTTGTTGCCTCGCTCTGCGGCCGTGCTCCCTTGCGCCGTCGTGCTCCCTTGCACCGATGTCGCTGCTTTTCCGTCGTCGCGCTGCTTGCCATCTTTGCCACAGCCGCGCTCCTTTGCGCCAATCCCAAATAAAGAATAAAGAACTTTCCCAATCAAATCGGAAGCTTATGAGCATTAGGCGCATGATCCTTATTGTAATTTAAAAAGTTTTACTTGAATTCTCCAATGAAATTTGAAATCAATGGTTTTTTAGTCCCACTGGAAAAGGTGAGAGTTATCGCCTTCACGTCTTCCACACTACCTGTCGTCATCGTACCATTCCCAGCGCCGCCTTGCATCGTCCCCAGCTCCACTGTGCTTTGCTGCCTTAAAAGAACATGGGGGTATATATGCACTTAAGTTTTTTCATGAGAATATTGCTAGATGTTAACTATTTATTTGAATGCGAATGTTTCGAGAATTCATGCACTTAGGAGAGGTAAGAGATCAGGATCATCACAATATATACTTTTCCCATTAACTAAAAGAAAATCCCATCAATGCTATGACATTTTTTCTTTCGGAGATGAATTTCGGGGGCGTTTGAGATTATTGAAACTAGTAACTTATAAATTGTAACTAGTAGCTTATAGATTGTAACTAGTAGCAGAAATTGTGAGTGTTTGGTAAAAATTATAATTTGTAACTAAAATATAAGAAAAAGTAGTTAAAATTTGTAACAAAAATTGTGGGTGTTTGAAAAAGATTGTAACTTATAGCTAAAATTAGTAGTATGAAGCTAAAAGTTAAGCCAAGAAACTTGACCAAACACCCCTACCTTTTCATTGTACTTGATACATTTTTATTTTACAAGTCTATGTATTTTAATTGGTAGTTGAACTCTAATTGTTTTTTTGTTTGAGGACTATGTGTAGTTTTCTCGAAAAATACTTCATTCAATGCTAAAGTTTATTGTTGAGAACTAAAAAGGGTGACGTGATATCTTGGTATCCCACATTAGAAAGGGAGAGGGAGTTCTTGGGTTATAAAAGAAAAATCTTGGACACTTACATTCAACGAGACCTTTTTCCAGGTGGTAGAAACTCTAGTAGAACTCCGCAGTTAAGCGTGCTTGGACGAGAGCAATGCAATGATAGGTGACCCCATGAGAAAAACAAAACCATGAAAGTTTTTGCCCAAAACGGACAATATCGTTGCCATGTAAAGGGTAGGGGTGTTACAGGTGAAATGCGAGAAATTAAATTGATCGTTTAAAAAAACCATAACGTGCAACTCCATTTAAAAAGAAATAAAATCAGAAGTTAACCAACCTTATTGCATTTATTTGGATCTACTAAAATTAGGTTAATGAATTTTGAATTTTACTTTTACCAATCCAAGATGCTTACTATTTGCTTCCATATAATTTTATTCTTCCTTTTTGTCCCCATGTTGATATTTGTTTAAAGAGTTTCACACGATTGTCAAACCCAATTCCCATTGCCTGTTTGTGCAACAATATATTACAGTCAAAATTTCTATATACCTAAATCTATAGAGAACACAAGTCTGTATTACAAAAATAAAATAAAATAGTATTTTTCCTTGGAAGAAATGTAGATAAAATAATCGACCACAATGGTGGGGCAAACCTACTTTGTTTGTTACTTGTGGGACAAATGCCACTGTAGTGGAAAATGAGTTGGGAGTCTAAATTACAAGGATTTGTTAGTATCTTAACGACTGCAAAATGTAATTTATTATTTTATCTTTTTATAATAACATGTGGAGATGTTGAGATTGAGAAATAAGACTTCCCAATCTAGAGTGCTTATGATACTAGAAGCTATTTCAAGGATACTGCTTGGAGAGCGAAAAGATTACCTACAAGAATTTGGGGTTAGGCCAAAGCTTTCTTCTTCCTTTAAATCTGATGCTACGTCACAAACATGCGAAGTTGAATTACAAACACTTAAATATGAGATTGATACATTTTGAGAGAAACGAAAAAGAGAGCGTGAACAGCGGGAAAGAGAGCACGAGCAGTAGCAGCAAAAACGCAATGAGCAACAGGCACATCGTAAAAGCACAACAAAAACAAATTGATTACCTTTAGGCTATCTTGACAAAGATTTTGCAGAATTATCCAACTCGTTGATGATGCCGATCAGTGTTAAAATATTTAGTAAGTTCATAGATATTTTATAAGTTATTACCCATATAAAACATAACTTATTTAAATTTAATTTATTTTTTTTGTAGTGAGTAAACTGTGTTAGAAGTGCCTTTAGGCACGGGTTGTGACTATTAAAGGGAGAACATCACTTGGTATCTCCACCAACTAGGAGCTTGTACAAATGAAAACATAAGTTATTTCAGTAATATATAACTAAATGTCCTTTGTTTTTACTTAAAAAAAATGAAAACTCAACACATGTTCAAAGTGTTGTTTCTTTGTATCACATTATTAGACAATTATCTCTGTGTAGATAGTAAATAACCATCATTTATTTTCTTCCTTTTGCAGATATGCAATGGTTTTGGCCTCGGTCCGATTATGAAATTTTCATTATATTCTTTGCAGCAACTTGATTATTAGATTTTCATTTTGAATGTCTTTTTGAAACTTTGGATAATGTTTGAGAAATTGAGTGTTCTTTTGAAACTTTGGATGACTTTTTTCATTGAATGTTATATTTAGCTCAAATTACTTTTTGGTGCATGTTTTGGGATTACTTTGGTTCATTGGATAAATGAGTATTAATATTTGTATGGACATATCGAAGGTTATGAGTTTTACATATAGAGTACTACATTGAATTAATATTTTTGATTTAGATGAAAGACTGTTTGCGTTAGGTATGAATATTTGTAATTTGGGTAAATGAATATTAATTACTATTTTATGCAAATATTATATGGTATGACAGGTTACAGGAAACACTTATAGTGACCAGCAGATTTTTTTGCAAAAAAAATAACTTTTGGCAACCACACTAGCTAGTTGCAAAATGATTTTGGATATGTTGTTTTCGACGACCATATATTTTGTCGCGAAATATATTTGATTTCAGGACCATACTAGCTAGTTGCAAAATGATTGAGGGTCTGTTATTTTTGGTGACCATAATGTTTTGTCGAGAAAATGAGGTCCAATAGCGACTAAATTAAGTTCGGCAACAACTGCTAATGGTTGCCGAATGTTTGTATCGGCAACAAAACCTGTGGTCGTAAAAATAAAATCTACGGCGACTAAAGAGAATTAGTTGCCATAACCCTTTACCTACAAGGTATCACCGACCACAATGGCAACTAAAATATTTAGTCGCCAAAGCATTATAGCAACTAAAAAATGACTTATGCTGACTAAATTCTTGGTCGCTAAATATGTATTTTCTTGTAGTATCATTTTTAGCACATTTGCCTACCTTGGTACATGCACTACATTTGGTCGTTGGCGATCGTCTTTAGGAACTATTCTACTACCGAGCTCTCTAATCTAACATTTTACTTGTTTTAAGATAAAATTTTATAAAAATATATATTTATCAAATATGTTTTCTTGCTTTTATTTTTTAAAAACTAAATAGAAAATCTTTTTTTGTTTATTGTAAACGAAAAATGAAAATTTTTAAATATCACCAAACGGGGCCTTAGCTCTTAAGAGGTTTAGTTTTTTAGTTATTTTTTTAAAAAAAGAGAATGGAAAAAGTTGAAGTAATTGAGATAATTTATTTAAGAAAAGTTTTTCTTTTTAGTTTTTATTAAAATATCTAATATGTATTTATCTTTTGCTTTTAAGTTATTTAGAGTATTGGCACGACTTTTAAAATTATTGAGAGTAGAATTGATTTTTTAATTGAGGATATCATAGTTATTTTAGTTAAAAAAATAGTGTGCTTGTGATATGTGTTTTTTTACTAGAAAAAAATAAATTTTTTAGAGATACCAAACACTATAACTTAAAAGTTGATATTTTTACAAATTAAAACCAATTTTTTAGTGATCCCAAACATATGGGCTAAGTAAAAAACTTGAAGCCAAAAAATTTCAAGTAAAAATGTAATAAACTAAAAAGTTTTAAATAAAAAAGTTATTATAGATTTTATTTTTAAATTTTCACACATGGATCTTGTCTCACAGATCTCAATGCGAACGTCCTACAAACATAAAATTTTAAAAAATAATTTTACATTAATAAAAATTAAACATATAAAATGTTTTTAGTAGAAAATCGAATAACAAAAAGGTTAAAAAACAATAAATAAATAAATAAAAAAAGTAGTGGTTGCCAACCAAAACTTTTGACTTTCTTAAGTTTTAAGTCAAAAAACTTTAAGCACGGCTTTAAGCCAAAAATCAAAAAAAACGTATAATAATAATAATTAGTGAAGGTGTTCAGCATAACTTCACTTATGAACTAATAAATTGTAATTAAAAAATATAATTATAACTTTAAGAAAAAGTTACATTTGTTAAAGTTATAAACTTATAACTTCAAGTAATATGATTTATATTTATTACTTTAAAATTAAAATTATAAATTTATAACTTCAAGTAATGCGGTTTACATTTACTACTTTAAAATTAAAAAGTTACAAATAAAAACCCCTAAATAAGTTTATTTGAATATTTTAGCTTTTTACTAAAATATAAGCTCTATTTGGGATAAATGTCAAGAAGTTTGTTTTTTTTTTTGTTTTTTTGTTTTTTTCAACTCTTTTTATCTTTGGCTAATTCTTTTTGTTAGTATAGTTGGCTATTTTCGATATTTGACAAAATCGTCGGAGTCTGTACACCTATTTTGTTTTGTGTATGGTCGTATGTTCAGTCTGGTGTTTTCGGCTCTCGTCTTCGCCAGATCTTGCTCCCGTGATCTTTCTTGACATCTTTTGGTAACCCCGACAACATATTTGGCCTTATTTATGCACAATCACTGCATATTTAGGTTATGTTCAGCATAAAATATCTTTTACATCTGCATGCATGGTTCCTAGGGCTTGTATGGGGATTAAGTCTTTAGCACTCGCAAAGTGCTTGAGCGCCCTTGAGCGCTCGCTAGGTGCTCGTATAGCGCTTTAGCACCAATATTCCAGTGAGCAGTGCTCGCTTGGCGCTCGATAGGTGCTTGAGTGCCCCTCTTGTCACCTTTTCCAGTATACAGCGCTCGCTTAGCGCTCGTATGGCGCTTGAGCGCCCCTATTCCAGTGAGCAACGCTCTTAGGGCGCTCGCTAGGTGCTTGAGCGCGTCTGGTACCCTACGTGTCCCAGTTCACGCGCCTGGCCCCTGTTTTGATGAATATTCAATGCGTTCGCAAAGCACTCGTTTGGCACTTGAGCGCCTGTACGCGCTCGCTTGGCGCTTGAGCGCCTCGCCCTTTTCATCAACCAATCCTGGTTGAGTTCTGTTTTTGTATATAAGCATAACAGTGTACGCCCATTAGGTTAACTGGAGTGTCCATAATTTTCTGAAAAGGCTACTTTCTCTCTCAAAAAGCCTTTCCTTTATTCCATCTTTCTTCCTTCTTTTGTAGCAACCTATGGGCATTCATTAATGTTTTTCAAACACGTTAGGTTGTGTATTCTTGTTTAAAACCACATTCTCTTTCTTATACACTTATTTTTGTATCATTCACACACTTGGCCGAGTTAACTCGGAGCCGTCGTCAAACGAAGATCGGGTCGTTGTGTTCGTGGTTGCTATGGGATCAATAAGGAGCTCAGGGAGCTAAGTCAAGAAGCATGGTGAGGTCTACATTATGGTATATGGTTGTAATCACTTCCTCGTCATGTTTTTTGTACCCTTATTGATTCATAGTAGATTATTGTGTATTGGTGCCATGGTTTTCATCCCAGGGGTATATTCTAGGATTTTCACGTTATATCTCGTGTGTTGTGGTGCATATATGTTTATTTCCTTTGTATTTCATTTTTGTAGTTAAAATTTTCAAAACATTCATTAAAAAGGAAAAACTAATTTTTATTGGCATATTCACCCCCCCCCCCTAGGCTCAATCCTTAAGCTTATTAGCTTTTTCAATTAGTATCAGAGCTTAGGTTTTCTCTCAGTTGGCTTAACCGCCGGAGTTAGATCCTTTAGGAACCATGACCTCTGAGTTAGGTAGAGAGGGAACCTCCACCACTATGCCTTCCTATTTTGATAGCAACAACTTTTTCTATTGAAAAGCTAGGATGAAGGCTTCCTTAAATTCCATGAGAATTAGAATTTGGAGATCAGTTCTCTACGGATACGAAGCCCCCACTATTGAAGATGCCACTACCAAAGTTGTTAGGTTAATAACCAACACCGAGTAGACCAAAGTTGACAATTAGTGTTTCGACTTTAACTACAAGGCTCTAGGTGCCATTCACAATGCCCTTAGCCCAAGTGAGTTTAGTCGCATCTCACAGTGTGACACCGCGAAAGAGGCTTGGGATATCTTGCAAGTCACGCACGAGGGCACTCAAACTGTGAAAATCTCAAAACTCCAAATGTTAACCACTAGGTTTGAAGAATTGCGTATGACCGATCATGAGACATTTGACCAATTCTATGGCAAGCTTAGTGAGATAGTTAATTCCTTTTTTGGTCTAGGTGAGCCTCTTACCTCGTCTAAGGTTGTTCGTAAAGTTCTTAGATCCCTATCGGAGAAGTTTAGGGAAAAAGTTACTGCCATAGAGGAGAGTTATGACATTGACTCTATGAAGATTAAAGAACTAGTGGGTAAACTTCAAACCTACGAAATCAACTACTTGTCATCTAAGAAAACTTCTTCTAGCTCTAGCAAAGGCATAGCCTTGAAGTCCTCCCATGTTGACACCCATGAAAGCAATGATGAAGAAGAGGATGATGAAGAAAAGAGTTAGCCATGCTAGCTAAAAAGTTTCGAAAGTTTGTTAGGTTTAAAAAGGGAAACAGTTTTAATCCTTCCTCCCCCAAGTTGTCTTTCTCGAGTAAAAAATTCACCTCAAGTGATAGTAACAAACATAATACCTCCTTTAATTCCAAGAAGCCCCAAGGGATCCAGTGTCACGAATGCCATGGGTTTGGTCACATTCAAGCCGAGTGTGCCAACACCCACAAAAAGAAGGAGAAGAAGGGGTTTACTGTTACTTAGGATGAGGAGAGTGAAAATGAATATTTGAATGAGAGTGAGTTCGAGGATAATGACGATAAATCCAACTTTACCGTGCTAGAGGCCAGCATAGGACTCTCCACCCACTCTAGTTTGCCCATCGACAGTGAATCTTCCCTTGTAAGTTGTGATCAAGGTGAGTCTCTAGCCACCGAGTCCCTAGATGAGTCTAGTGAAGACGGTGAGGGTAATGATGAAGATGAGATTGAGTCTATCCATGAAGCTTATGATGAACTTGTCAAAGAGTGTCTAAAACTCAAGAAAGATAAATTAAAGATCAAGGTGAGATTTAGAACTCTGGAGAAAGAAATGATTTTCTTGAAAAATGAAGTGAGTAAAAAGACCACCGAAATTGAAAAACTTAGGACTCACAAAGCGAACTTGTCTGATAAGTTTGCTCACATTGAGAAGGAAAGATTTGAATACCGAGGAGAGTTGACTGTTGCTAAGTCTAAAATTCTTAAACTTGAAAAATACCTAGTTGAATCAAGCTCCATGATGAAGAGAAGTGAAGCAACTTCTCGAATCACAGAGTTACCTTCCTCCTTCGGGAATAAGAGTGGTTTAGGGTACTTAGACCCACCATCCTTGAAACCCAAGATTTTAAGTGATGCCAAAAAGGTAGTGTTTATTAGTGCTTCGAGTACTCCCACATCATCCACTCCTCCAAATCCAGGTATCAAGATTGAGAGATTTGTTCATAAGAAAAAAGGGGGTGCCCATCTATCATCACTGCGGTGTTCTAGGCCACATTCGGCCTAATTGTTTTAAGCTCGTGAACAAAAAGACCTCTAGAAGTCCTTCAAACGGTCCATCCATCTTGGGAAGACCTATGCATTAACCAAAATCTCATCTGGCGAGTCGTGATAACCAGTTTTTGGATCACCTTAATGAACTTGCCAAACAATCATCCCATCTTCTTGATGAAGTTCATAAATTGGCCAAAGTTGTTCGTAGTTCCGTTTATCTTAGAGGCATGAAGCCTGTTAGACCAAGTCATAAGATTCCTCAATCCCCCGCTCCTATGGATAGGAAAGATAACTCACAAGAAGTCAGGTTTTTCACTAAGCAATCTCACCAACATTTTTGGAAAAGAAAAGAAAATGTGTGCCTTGTGGCCCACACTGCTTCGAAAATTCATGATACTTCTTTGTGGTATTTGGATAATGGGTGTTCCAGACACATGACGAGGGACAAATCCTTGTTTGTCTTCCTTGAGGAATACCCTGGGGGTAATGTGACCTTTAGTGATGAAAATAAAGAAAAAATCATAGGAAAAGGTGTGATAATGTCCAATGGCCTTCCTAGATTGGAAGAGGTTCTCTATGTGGAGGGTCTAAAGTCTAACCTTTGGAGCATAGGATAATTCTGTGATAACTTGCATAATGTTCAATTCACATGAAATGAATGTTCTATTGTTGACTTCTCTAGTGCATGCATTGTTAAGGGTACACGTTCTTCTGATAATTGTTATTGCATAGTCCCTAAATCTAATAATGTTTGCAATAGAATTCTGCTTGATGAAGTAGAAATATGGCACCAAAGATTATGTCACATTAATTTTGTTAATCTGTCTAAAATTACCGGAAGAGAGCTCATTAAGGGGGTTCCCAAATTGGCTAGTGGCAAGAGTCTTGTGTGTGGTGATTGTTTAAAGAGAAAACAAATGAAATGTCCTCATAAAAAGACTAATCTTGTTGCTATCACGAGACCTCTAGAACTTTTGCATATGAATTTAATGGGACCCTCTAGAACCAAAAGCCTAGGTGGGAAGAAGTATATCTTTGTTAGTGTTGATGATTATTCTCGCTTCACCTGAGTAGAATTCTTGAGGGAGAAATCTAACACTTTTGAATGTTTCAAAATCATTTGCCAAAAGATTCAAAATGAAAAGGGTTATTCCATAACCCGGGTTAGAAGTGATCATGGAAGGGAGTTCAAAAACTCTGATGTGAAAAAATTCTGTGATGATAGAGGTATCAAACATGAATTCTCTACACCTCGGACTCCCCAACAGAATGGGGTTGTGGAACGAAAGAATAAGACTTTGCAAGAAATGGCAAGGGTCATGTTACATGCTAAGAAAGTGCCGAGAAACTTTTGGGCCAAGGCGATTAACACCGCGTGCTACACCATAAATAGAGTTTACCTAAGATTCGAAACTTCTCATACTCCATATGAGATCCAGAATGGAAAAAAACCTAGTGTCAAATACTTCAGAGTTTTTGGAAGTAAATGTCATATCCTTAGGAATAGTGAGTCCTTAGGAAAGTTTGACTCCAGAAGTGATGAAGGAATATTTCTAGGTTACTCTACCACAAGTAGCGCCTATCGTGTGTTCAACCTGAGAACCTCGACACTAGTTGAGTCGGCAAATGTTGTGATTAATTACACCGTGTTTGATGAGCCTAGCTCCACTGATAGTGAGGAAATGTGACATCTGTTTGAGGGGGAAAATTCTACCTCTCCTAATGAGACCATTCCTGACTCATCTTGTGATGAACCTACCTTAGAGGGTAAGGATGTTGAAGAGCCTGTGTCGAGTGAACAAGTAGCTCAAAACGAGGATTATCTTTCACCCACCAAAGAACCATCTGCAAGGGTTAAGTTAAATCATCCTATTGACCTTGTCATTGGGAACCCTAGGGATGGTGTGTTGACAAGAAGAAAAGTACACACTGAAAATAAAATCACCTATGTGTGCTACACTTCTCTTTTTGAACCCGAAAAGATAGAAGAAGCTCTTGATTATGAAAATTGGGTTATTGCCATGCAAGATCAAAAAGCCGATATTTTCACTAAACCCTTAGACTTCGCTAGGTTTGAATTCCTTAGGATGCCTATTGGTTTAATCTCTATGGAATAATGTGTGGGGTTCCTTATCACTCTTGGGCGTATCTCTTCTGATCCCAAGAGTTGATTCTTTTCGTGTTCTTCTTTCTTCTGTCCTATTGTTTTTTTTTTTTTGCATGCTTGTATGCCTGACTGTGTGCTTGTGTGTTTGTCCTTCATTTGCATATCTTGGACTTGGATGAGGTGTTAGTTTCTTACTCTTATTATGCATAGCTATTTGATGGATCCTCATGTGTATCATATTTTTACTCTCTTGTGAGTCTTGCTAGCGCTCAATATGATGTTTAAAAATCTAATTCTTATCTCTACGTGCCCACACTCTCCTGGAGCATGTTGACCGATGAGGTAGTAAGGTCGATTCGATCTGATTTCTTTGGTCCCCCCCTTTCGGTAACTTGATTGACCGATATTTGTGGTTTACCTTAAGTTGCTTTTCCTCATATCCTTCTACCCATCCTTGTATTTCTGACGGCCTACGAGATACTGCTTATCTCCTCTGGGTGATACCGTCTTTTGAAGAATGCCTTCTTTGCCTCTTCCATTCTCCAAATGAATAAATAATAAAAAAAAAAGGGAAGAAAAAGAAAATCATATCTCAAGATGAATAAATATATCTTTAGATGAATAAATATATCTTTATGGCTGTGTGCCTTGACCAATTTCTCTATCCTTGGCTGAGGTTTGTGCTTATGACTCAAGATCCAAATGCTAGGCGGTTTGACTTCAATGTTGTCTTGATCGGTATTTGAACCTTAGTTCTTGGGTTGTTTCTACACTTATCCCTCTTCAAGTCTCTTGCTCCTCTGCCATAGAGTTTACCATTTACACTTGATAGAGTTATGAGTTTGAGAATTTTTATTTTAAGTTGTTGCCTGCTACTATCACTTATATATGTTGATATCTGTATCTCATGATGTTATCTCATCTTTCTTGTGCTCGAATTTGAGTATGGACTGTCCACTGAGTCTTGCCATTGATTTGCTTATGCATGGTTAAATTCTCTTTTATCTAAACAAAATTTTTCGTGTTTGTTGGTCTCTGGTTGCATGTGTTTTGCTTGATCTTTTATTGAGGGAGAGTCTCTTGGGGTGTGAGTTTTTGAAAACTAGTTTTTTTCTCGCTTTCCAGTGCATGGCGCTCACTCTGCCCTCACAATGCGCTTAAGTGCCTATAGGCGCTCGCTTTGCGCTTAAGCGCCCATGCGCGTGGTGGTGCTTTAAATGCGCTCGATAGGCGCTCAAGCCCCTTACGAGCGCTGACACATGCTCGCACGATGCTTGAGCGCCTATGCGCGTTTTTTGCCCTTTTTAAGGGGGCCGGGGACCTCTCTTCTTCTCCTTACACTTTCATTTCTTACATTCTCTCTCTCTCTCTAGATTCTTTCTATTTCTCTCTCTCTCTCCATCTCCCTCACGTTCTTCGTGTTTTTGGCGTTCTCCATGGCTCCGGTTCTTGCACCTTCCATAGGTATGATCTCTTCTACTTCTTTTCTTTCCTGTTGCTTCTCCATTATTCTTCTTTATAGCATCATTTGTCTCCTATTTTTTCTCATCTGTGCCTCTACTAGCAGGGCCAAGTCCCGTGGGTGGAAACAGCCTCATCCCCGTTCTCTGGGGTCCCCAGACCTGTGACTCGTATAGCCTATGGTGTTCTTGCTGGACGCGGCATCCTCATTGAGAGGAATGTTCTTGTGTCTAGCTTTATCTATACTGGCCTAGCTAAGCAGCTTGCTCAGCATCGTTGGATTGGTCTGTGCTCCGGTCACCGTGACGTGCTTCTTGAGATGGTTCGCGAGTTCTACGCGAACGTGTCCTCAGTTGATCGTGAGTAGCGGTCTCTGACCACTAGGGTCTTTGGCCGTGTTCTTGTCTTTTCTGTTGCTGGCATTGTTTCTCTCTATGATGTCCCTCGAGTCGAGGATCCTCAGTATCCTCTGGGCGCCGAGTTTCATCCATCTCGCGGTGAGATTTCTCGTGAGCTCTCTGACGGTGTCTTCAGCCATATCTCTCACCTAAAACAACATCACCTTGCACCTCACTACCATACACTGAACAAGATTGTTGCTTTAGTTATCGAGCCCACTGGACATACGTCCAACAACACGGCTCCTCATGCTGACCTCCTTTATGCTATCGAGCGTGGGTACTCCATCAGCTTGCCCTGTCATATCTGGTATATCATTCAGTTCTATGCCTAGCGCCCTTCTGGCACTGCCGGCATTCCCTTTTGTTCTCTCATTACCGGATTCTGCCGCTCACACTCTGCCCCTACCATCCCTAGGGAGCCCATGTTCTTCCCCAAGGGAGATATATCCTTGCAGATAGAGAGTCTGAGTGCCGCACACTTAGACGTGGATCCTTCAGCCACTTCTCTTAGAGAGCGTGTCACTCCCGAGTATCCCGCTATCATTCCAGCCTTCCTTCCCCTTCACGCTGCTCCAGCTCTTCCACCGGCTGCTGATATTCCACATGTTGTTGATCCACCTTACGCTGTCCCTCATCCTGCAGCTGCTTCCAACTCTGCTGCTGGTCCTTCTTCCTCTCTCCCGCCTCTTCCGGTTACACCTCCTCCAGGTGCTGCTGCTGTTGATCTGATGTCTCAGGTGCTTCAGTATCTCGCACGATTCAAGGCTAGGTTTGACACTCACGACAGGACGCTGGTCGCCTTTTAGGAGCAGCTGGCTTCCGTCGGTCTTCAGCTTGCCCACATTCAGCAGCACCTCAACACAGACTTCTACATCTCAGATGACGAGGCTCCACCTCCGGACGAGGTCTAGCTTGCAGTAGGTCTTGCCCCTTGGTGTCTCCGTGACAAAAAGGGGGAGAACTATAGTTAGCTCTGTTAGCTCTTTTTGCAGTTCTCTTTTGATGTATCCAGCACTTAATGTACGTAGATAGGTTTGATGAATCTCTTTTGATGTATTTTCTTTTAGCCTATCATTTTGTATCCATGTACTTAAAACAGCTGTTTATTAATGGAGCTATGATGTTTATATACATGATCTTTTGTTTATCCTCATGGCTTGTGATATCATCTCTTTTCATATATGTCGTATTGTATATATGATTTCTATTTCAGCCATGCTTTAAATATCATGTTATTATTCTTCACGTTGTTGGAGTTGGTGTGTAGTTTCTCTACAGATTGTGCTGTCTCATTACCTCATGTGTTAGTATCTAGATGCCTAGAGTTTGTGGATCTCTTTGTATCAGTTTCTTTTCATGTATTGTGTCTATTGTTTGTTTATGGGGTTTTGTCCCGAAAATGCTAAAGGAGGAGATTGTTAGTATAGCTGGCTATATTCGATTTTTGACAAAATCGTCGGAGTTTGTACACCTATTTTGTTTTGTGTGTGGTCGTATGTTCTGTCTTGTATCTCTGGCTCTCGTCATTGCCAGATCTTGCTCCTGTGATCTTTCTTGACATCTTTCAGTAACCCCAACAAGGTTTTTGGCCTCACTTACACACAATCATTGCATGTTTAGGTTATGTTCAGCATAAAATGTCTTTTACATCTGCATGCATGGTTCCTAGGGCTTGCATGGGGCTTAAGTCTCTAGCGCTCGCAAAGCGTTTGAGCGCCCTTGAGCGCTCGCTAGGCGCTCGTATAGCACTTGAGCGCCAATATTCTAGTGAGCAGCACTCGCTTGGCGCTTGATAGGCGCTTGAGTGCCCCTCTTGTCACCTTTTTCAGTATACAGCGCTCGCTTGGCGTTCGTATGGCGCTTGAGCGCCCCTATTCTTGTGAGCCCAGTTCACGCGCCTGGCCCCTATTTTGATGAATATTCAATGCGCTCGCAAAGCGCTCGTTTGGCGCTTGAGCGCCTCGCCCTTTTCATCAACCAATCCTGGTTGAGTTCTGTTTTCGTAAATAAGCATAACAGGGCACGTTCATTAGGTTAACTGGAGTGTCCCTAATTTTCTGAAAATGCTACTTTCTCTCTCAAATAGCCTTTCTTTTACTCCATCTTTCTTCCTTCTTTTGTAGCAACCTAAGAGTATTCATTAGTGTTTTTCAAACACCTTAGGTTGTGTATTCTTGTTTAAAATCACGTTCTCTTTCTTGTACACTCATTTTTATATCATTCACACACTTGGGCAACTTAACTCAGAGTTGTCGTAAATGGAGATCGGGTCGTTGTGCCCGTGGTTGCTATGAGACCAATGAGGTGCTCAGGGAGCTAAGTCAACAAGCAGAGTGAGGTCTACATTGTGGTATATGTTTGTAATCCCTTTCTCGTCGTGTTTTTTGTACCCTTATTGATTCATAGTGGATTATTCTGTGTTTGTGCCGTGATTTTCATCCCAGGAGTATATCATAGGGTTTCCATGTTATATCTCATGTGTTGTGGTACATATGTTTATTTCCTTTGTATTTCATTTTTGTAGTTAAAAATTTCAAAACATTCATTAAAATAAAAAAATT